>JAABKJ010013643.1:0-10270 GCA_011634705.1 Andricus grossulariae
ATAATGATGGAAAATACCAGTTTTTTCAACAAAATTTCACTTTTTGTCCAATTTTCAATTAGAGAAAGGTAAATAATTAATTAAATTTTCAAAAATTAATTGTTTGAACAATTTATTATTATTTAAAATCATATTATCTTCAAATAATGTTAGAAAGATGCAGTTTTGTCTGTAATATTTAAGGTTTTGTCCACTCTTCACTTAGAGTTTGGTAATAATTATTTATATTTGACAAACATAATTATTTAAACAAATCATCATTATTGAAAATTACGTTCTCCTATAGTACTGTTCAATAGTTCCAGTTTTATCTGAAAATTTCCACTTTTTGTCAACTTTTCACTTTCTAAGTACAATAATAATTATTGCAATTTAAAAATCATAAATTTCTAAATAATTAATTATTGTCTTTAATTATATTTGCTTAGATTATTGCTGTAAATATGCGGTTTTTTCGACATTTTTTAACTTTTTGTCAACTTTTTACTTAGTGAGTTATTAAGTAATGCGAGTTAGAAATAAATAATAAATATTGATATTAATTTAAACAAAGAGGCTCTCAGTAACTACTTCAAGAAACATTTACATGAAATATGATCCATATATAAATTTAAGGAACATTTCAAATATGTGTTTAATTTCAGCAAAATATATTCAGAAAAAAGAAAGATTCTTCAAAATATGATTCTCTCTAATGTTTATTTATTATTTGTTCATAGATGAAAAGACAAATCAAAGTTAAACATTTCAGAAAAAACTGCAACTTTCTACCAATGAGCAAAAACAATATTATCAACAATAATAATAATAATAATAATAATGAATCGCTTGAACAATAATTTTTGTTAACTGAAGTTTATTATTACTTCACTCTGACTGAAAAGTAGACTGAAAAGTTAAAACTTTGAGAAAAAAAATTTTAGAGTAAACCGCAATTTCTAGTATTACTCATAGAAAATATTATTCACAATAATAAAAAATCATTTGAAGAATCATTTTTGGTAACACTAATCAATCATCACCTCAAACTAATTGAAAATTGGAAAAAAAGTGGAAAATTTTTGATAAAACCACGATTTTCTATCTCTATTCTAAGAGAAAATTGCTAAAAGCTAAAATAAATTGTCTAAAAAATGTATGTAAACATTTAATCATCAGTATAAAGTATTATTATATGCACAAGAAACAATTTGCATTAGAAAAAACTGCAAAGAATCATAATTAGCGCCAAAAACTCGCAAAACCCATTTTTTCAATTATGGCCATGTGACGAGTGGGTCACGTGACCGGCGTTCTACCTTACCGACACTTTTTTTATTTGTTAACTTATTTTCACACGAATAGCCACATAACACCCTGAATAAGTGAAATTCCTAACGTCATTTCAGACTAGATGGAGTTTGCAAATTTATAAATTAGAAATTTTCAATTTATAAATCTTCAAACTCCATCTAGTCTGAAATGGCGTTAGAAATTTCCGTAATTTATGGAGTTACCTTAGATCGACATTGTTGATTTCCATTTTCACAGTTCGTGAAAGTTATCTACATATGATCGATCAATACCAACTCCGATGATAATGCAGATTCTTTCTAATAATAAATGTTTATAAAATTTATCTAAAGATCTAATTATCAGTATGAAGTAGAATTCTATGTATCATAAAAAATGTGCATCAAATGTTCCCATCATTTATATACAGTCGTTGTTGATTTCCAGTTTCACAGTTCGTGAAAGTTATCTACATATGATCGATCGTTACAACCTCCGATGATAATGCAGATTCTTTCTGATAATAAATGTTTGTAAAATTTGTCTGAAGATCTAATTGTCAGTATAAAGTAGGATTCCATGTGTATCATAAAAAATGTGCATCAAAAGTTCCTATCATTTATATACAGTCGTTTTTGATTTCCAGTTACACAGTTCGTGAAAGTTATCTACATATGATCGATCGTCACCAACTCCGATGATAATACAGATCATTTCTAATAACAAATCGTTTATAAAATGTATCTGAAGATCTAATTATCAGTATAAAGTAGAATTCTATATATACCATAAGAAATGTGCATCTAATGTTCCTATCATTTATATACAGTCGTGGTTGATTTCCAGTTTCACAGTTCGAGAAAGTTATCTGCATATGATCGATCGTTACCAACTCCGATGATAATACAGATTCTTTCTAATAACAAATCATTTATAAAATGTATCTGAAGATCTAATTATCAGTATAAAGTAGAATTCTATATATACCATAAGAAATGTGCATCAAAAGTTCCTATGATTTATATACAGTTGATTTTCCAAATTTCCAGGTTTTATAGAATGCTCGTCTAGTAAATATATGCAGCAAACCGGGCTCACCTTAAACGACGCATTAGATGTATATTTTGATATAAAAGATGCTGATATGCAAAAAAAGTGTCAGAAAGTTCATGATGAAAATCAAAGGACCCATAATATCAAAACAGCTATTTCACATCTTGAAGCTACTGCACAAGCACTAGGTAAAACAGAGGTTACTGAACATTGGAAAAAAAGTCAAATAAAGGATAACTGTATGAAGAGTGTACCTTTTAACACGGCGAAAAAAAATGTCATCAATGCCGCGTTACCATGCGCGACGAGTGACGAATTTGACGATGCCATGAGTTACGTTAATGATCAAACTTGCCAGAACTGGTGAGGAATTTAGCAGCGGTAAGTTTTTTCATTGATTTATACGAATTTCATAATTATTAGAATCTTGGTTTTTTATTTATATTTTGCGAGGGGATAATTACTCGGATTTTAGGTGTCGATTTAAGGAAAAAATATGCTGAACAGTGTTATGTACACCAAATTTTTTTTTGGTTTTATTGAAAATTAATCCTCCTAAATACAAATTTCGCTTCATCAGGTTTTGTTAATGATTGATAATTTTTTATCAGGAAATTCTACTCTTTAGTTGAAAATTTTTAAGGTTTAGCATCACATCCATGGTTCAAACTGCATATTTAAAAATGTACAGTACTTGTTGAAAATTCGTCTTTTTTGGTGAAACATTAATCTTCTGTGTTGAAAATTTCTTTTCATTTCGACGAACGTTTTTTTTTTACTGAAAATTTAACTATTATGTTGAAAATTTAATCTTTTTTCAACCTCTTTTTCGCTAGAAATTTATATTGTCGAGTTCAAAATTCAATTGTTTTGTAGAAACATCTTCTTTTTTGTTTGAAAATTTTACACTTTGGCAGAACATACAACTATTTTGTAAGAAATTTTACTCTTTGCAAATTTGTTCAAAAAATAATTTTCGAGAATGAAAATTCAACTACAATATTTTTGGTTGATAATTTTTAATTATCAACCAATTTTGATTTAGAAAGTCGACAATTTTTGCTAAAAATTTATGTTATTTGTTAAATCTTCGTCCTTTTTATAAGGAAGGTAATTTTTTCGGTTGAGTACTTAACTATTTGTTTAAAAATTTATGTATTTTGTTGGAAATTCGTCTTTTGGTTGAAGACTAAATTTTTTGGGGCGGCAATTTAACTGTTTTGTAGAAAATTCATCTTTTTGGCATGAAACTGATTGGCTAAAAATGAACATTCTTGTTGAAAATTCACTTTTTCCCAGAATATTCGTATTTTTCGCTTAAAACTTAAACGTTTTTCAAATATGTGACTTAAAACTATTATTCTTTTTATTGTATCAAAGTATATATTATTGATTAGATACCAAATTCTTCTGAACGCAGGCAGAAAAATGCAATAAATCTATTATTAAAGACAATTTTCATACAAAGCAATTGAATTTTCAACTCGAGAATATAAATTTTTAGCAACAAAAAGGTTGAAAAAGGGTTCAATGTTGAAATAATAGTTAAATTTTCAGTTAAAGAAACTAATTTTCATTAAAAAACCTATTTTTGTACATAAGAGTTTCATTTTGTTCCTTAGAATATGGATTTGAAAAAAAATTAATTTTCAGCCAAAAAGTTGAATATTCAACAAAATAGTTGTAATTTTTAGTTAAAAAATTTATTTCTAACAATTAAAACAACCAATTTTCACCTGAAATAATGTATCTCTTACCAAAAAGAAATAAATTTTTAGGTATAGAAGTTCAACTTTCAACCAAAAAGTGGAAATCAAAAAAATTTTGGATATAACCAACAAAACTCTCTGATGAGTTTATGATTGAAAAAAAGTGCGCACACTAAAAAAACAATTTTGTAATTAAACATTTTATTGCAACTTGCCTCGTTTCTGCATAAATTAAATTTTTTTTATCTTCAACGTTAATTTTTTAAATTTTAAACTAAAAATACGCATCTTAGCGTAAAGTGGTTTAATGAAAATTTATGAATATACTTTGGCGAAAAAATTTGTTAAATAAAATGATATTGTAGCTTGTGTCATTTTTCCAAAAAAGGTGATTTTTTTGTTTTTAATATATTTTTATAACAAGATTTTACAAAAAAAAACGTCTAGATCTGTTTTGGTTGTACAACTTTTGTATTTTCATTTTGTTTTCGTCTCTTATGTCGTTTTTCCAAAAGTCAATTTTTTTTGTATTTAATCTTGTTTTTTACGATTAAAACAAAATATACTTGTTCCGTTGCAAAATTACCAATAGCGAATTTTTTTATCAAAGAGATAAAATTTCAATCTGAAGGACAAATTTTCAACAAAGAAGGTTAATTTTCTACCATAAAAGATCAATTTTTAATAAAGTTCTCAAATTATCAAGAAAATATTTGAAATTTTGATGACATTTTGAACCTAATAGTTGAATTTTCAACCAAAGGAATGAATTTTCAACCGACAATATGAATTTGATACCAAAGAAGTTTAGTTTTCAACAAAATAGGAGAATTTCCAACCGAATAATTAAAGTTTAAACTGAAGGAGATACATTTCCAACCAAACATGAAATAATTAAATTTTCAGTTGAAAAAAATTAATTTTCACTAAAAAATGAACAAAATAGTTAAATTAAAATAAGAGGATTGTCATCTAAAATGATAAATCATCAACTACAAATAGTAACATTGTTTTTTTTTTTTTGAATAAACAAATTTCATCTCTTTTTTTCGTATCTTGTGTCGTTTGCCTAAAAATTCCATTTTTCTATTTTTAGTGCAGTTTTTCACAAACAAAACAAAAACTACGCATCCTATTGAAAAGTAGTTCATAAACAAAATTGTAGAAATTTTTCAAATGAATAATTTTTGTTATTACATCTTTTATCGTATCTTGCATAGTTCGACCGCAAAATTGAATTTTTTATTATTTTTTGTGCGGCCAAATTTTGAAAATATAAATTTTCTACGAAACAGTTACATTTTTCACTTAAAAGTTAATTTTCAACCGGAACGCATTCATTTTCATCCAGAAACTGGCAGTTTCAATTAAGAAGTTTCCAAAAGGAATGAATTTTCAATAAACGACAATTTTTTTGTGAAAAATGAAAAAAATGCATCCAAGTCGTGGAGTTTTTAATCCCAAAAGACGAATTTTCGAAAAAATAGTTGAATTTTTGACAAAAGAGTATGAGTTCAACAAAATAATTGAATTTTCGAAAAAGTAATTCAATTCCAAACCGAATAATAAAATTTTTAACAAAAAAAAGTTAATTTCTAACAGAGTCGGAGACCTGTAATCATTAAACAAAAAATTCGAAAAAATAATTTATTTCAATTGAATAGTACATTAATAATTATTAATAATACAAATTCAAGAATATCTGTTTTAAATTAAAGGAAAATTGTTTATTTTTCAGTACATGTCAAAAATCGTTTAACATGCTTCACATTATGCATGTCTAATGGTAAATTTAGTCATTGTATTTTTTCGTGAACATATTACGTAATAAAAATAAAATATTTAACTTTAAAAATTTCAAAGCATGAACCAAAATTAAACATGTTTTTGAACATATGTATGACATAAAACAATTATTTATTTTATTGTTTGAAAGTTCATTGCATTAATAAGATGAACATAAAGATAATTAAATGTTAAAAGGTTAGTCTTTCAAATCCTTTCGAATTTTCTGAAATTTTTCAGATTTCTGGAAATTTTTGAAATACGTAGCATTCTAGAAAGCGCAATAAAATTAATTTAATTTATTTCACAACGTTCTCTAGAAGTTTCTTCAAATCTTTGAAAATCTTACGAAATTCTTTGAAATCCCTTACAACTTTTTAAATCTTTTGAAATTCTCTGAAATTTTGGAAATACTAAAAATATTTTAAAATTTCCTGAAACCTTCCGAAATATAACGAAATTTCTGAAAATTAAATTACATTCATTCACACAAGTACGTTTCAGAAAACCTTTAAATCCCTAAAAATTTTAGAAATCCGTCGAAATCTTTGGAAACTCCAAAACAGCCTTCAAATTTTCTGAAATTTCTTTGAATACCTTAAAATCCCTTGAATTTTTTTAAATCGATAAGGGAAATTCAATTTCTTTTAATTTTTTTTTTAGTTATCTAGAAATTCCTTTGATCTTTAGATTATAAAAATATAAATCGAAGTTTAAACCGACCACGATCAACGACATAAAAAGAGCCATTTTCCTTTATAACTTTTGGCTTTAGAACCAAATTTTTTTTATTTCACAGGAGTAATTAGCCCCTCGGTATTTTGTATGAGATATATAAATTTTTTTCAAATAGAATATTGCTTTTTTCAGATATCAGCAATAGAACCGAAAAGGTTGAAACGAACAGCATCAAATGTAAAAAAAAATTATTTACAAATGGTAGGATTATAATAATTTTTTACATGATCACCAGCTTGATCTAAACGTTTCTGGTAGCGCGCGTAGAAATATATTTTTTTAAACAATTAGCACAATTTTTTTAACAATGAACAGATTGGAAGAAATCGAGAATTTACTGTTCATAATCCACTTTTTTTTAATTCCACTGTATGGAATTTATTATTTTAAATAACAAAACGACAAATCGGACATTTTAGGAATATTATTTTTTTTTCGAAGATAATACTTCAGAGAAGTCGCTATCTACCAAAATTATCACCAAAGTTGAAAATTTAGCGTTTTCCATCAAGTTTTCCACTCGGAAGTTTGAGCGCCCCTAGACTTTCAAAATTAAAAGTTACTGAAATTTAGTGATTGTGAATTCTCTTTTGTTAAAGCTCCTCCGGCTTTAACGAAAACATTGTCATCACGTGTTTCGCGAGGAAAACAGGTCGAAAGCAAAATTTCAAATCTAATAGGCAAAAAAATCGTTATCAAATATTTTATTGTACCTTGTGTCTTTTTTATAAAAGTATTATTATTATATACTACTGGTTGAACAACTTTGGTCTATTCATTTTTGTCGAATCTTGTGTTGCTTTCCTAAATATTTAACTTAAAAAATGTTTGATATTATTTTTGACGTATAAAACAAAAGCTGCGCGTCCTATAAAAAAATGATTACCAGAAAATTCGTAAATCTTTGCTGGGTGAAAGATTGTTTTTTTTTCTTCAATTCTTTTTCATATCTCAAATATTTTTGCTGCAAAATGGAATTTTTCATTTTCAGTAACAATTTTCACGATTGAAACGGAAAATATGCATCTTACGAAACAAAATTTTTAAAGAAAAACTTTTTCATTTTCTTGAAACCTCTCGAAACTCCTAAAAAGTTCCTTTTTTTCGAAACTCGTAAAAAGTTCCTTTACTTTGAAACTTCAAAGATGTACATTTTGTTTTCAATTTTTTGGCATTGTTTCAAGTTAAAATGTTTTTTTAAATGATGCTAAGAATGATAAAATTGCTTTCAAATCTCCCAAATTCTTTTTCGACAATTTTCGAAACCTTTTGAATTATTTTGAATTTTTTTCAATTTCATCTTCAAATTAATTTTTCAAAATTAAATATAATTTAAATTTTCCCAGGAATCTTGGCACAACTTTTTTATTCTCTTGAAATCTTTCAAAATTCTTAAAAACCTTCTTTATTTAAAATCTTCCAAAATCTGCGTTTTTTTATAATTTCCTGAAATCGTTCCAGGTTGCACATTATTTTGGAATTTTTTTCAAAAGTTTTCAATATCTTTTTAAATAAGTAGAATTTTCTACACTTTTTTTTTGAAAATTCTGCGAAGTGAAAAAATTGCCTTGAAATCTTCCAGAAACTTTTCTGGCAATTTTGAAAATCTTTTGAAATGTTTTGAAATCTTGTTCTAAGTTATCTTTAAATTTTTTTTTATCAAAATCAAAAATCATTAAAATTTCGCCAGTAATATTAAAACAACTTGATTATTCTCTTAAAACATTTCAAAATTCTTAAAACCGTACGTTTTTCGAAATTTTCATAATCTACATTTCTTTTACAATTTTTTGAAATCGTTTTAAATTCTTCGAAATCTTTTCTTGATTATTTTTGAATTTTTGAACCTTTTCTCGAATAAACTCAATTTTTTTTTAATTTGGTAATCGTGCTAAAAATCTTCTACTTTCTTTTTCGAAATTTTACGAAATCATTTAAAATCCTTGAAAATAAATAAAAATTTCCAACAATCTTTCAGATTCTTGAAGATGATTTTGGATATCTTTTAGAATATTCTATCAAAATAATGTTTGAAAATAAAAAAGAAAACATTTTAAATTTCCTATGAATCTTGAAAAATCTTTTTCTTCGAAATCTTTGAAAATAAATTTTGTTTTAAATTTTATGAAATTTTTGAAAAACTTCTTAACATTTCTATAATTAACTCGAATTTTTTCTAAAATTTTGTAATATTGCAAAATTAAAGAATTTTGCTTTAAAATTTTCTACATTATTTTTCGAAATTTTAGAAAACAATTTTATATCCTGCAAAATAAAAATATTTTACCAATAAATTTTCCAGATTATTGTTCGTCAGTTTTCGAAATCTTATGAAATCTTTTTAAATGTTCTCTAAAAATAACTTACCAAATAAAACATTATTTAAATCTTCCCAGGAATTTTAGGAAGATTTTTTTATTCTCTTGGAACCCTTCAAAAGTTTAAAAAACCTTTTTTTTTAATTTTCAAAATTCTTTATTTTTTCTTAATTTTCTTGAAATTGTTTCAAGTTTGCAATTATTTCTGAAATATTTTAAAAATTAATTCTCTCTTAAATCTACCAAAAAAAATTGCTTTAAAATCTTCCAGATATTTTTTCAACAATGTTGGAAATATTTTGAAAATTTCAAAACTCTTTTAATTTTCCCTTGAAATTAATATTTTGATATAAAAAATCGTATAAAGTTTTTCCAGGAAGCTTCGAAAGAAAACTTTTATTCTCTTGAAACCTTTAAAAATTACTGAAAAGCATCCTTTTTCGAAATCTTCAAAAACCTACGTTTTGTTTTAAATTTCTTGAAATCGTTCCAAGGTTTAAATTATTTTTGATATTTTTTCAAAACTTTTAAATAGCTCTTAAAACGACCAGCATTTTTTCTAAAAAAAATTTTTAATTCTGTGAAATTAACACGTGCCAAAGCTTCTCTCTTTCTCTCTCTCAGACAAATAGGTTGTACAGCCAGGGAGCTCAATCAGGTTACAAAATGAACATTTTCGGAAGTAAATTAACGTCCTAAAATGTTCATTAAAAACTAATCATCGCAGGCAAATCAAGGAGACAGAATGGCCTCTTCTTATCGTAAAATATTAATCCGCCGGGGAAAAATGCTTTAAACGGTCTTAGAACAATTCGATTTTTAATAATAAACATTTTATAAATAACCACCCTTCAGACGAAAAAAAAATCATAACCATAAGAGCCCGATTGATGTACGAATACACATGTGTTCATGTCTACACGTACAGCAATCAAAACAATTCTATTTAAATAATTTAAGGGGTTTTTCTTTTATAATATATTTAGGCTTAGCTTCGAATATTGTCTGAAGTGTAAATAACTTAAAAATAAGTGGGGTATAACGGCTGTTCGGGGTTTCATTTTTACCTTTAAAATTTTTAATCAATTGATAAATAAATAATTAATTATCAACTATAAAAACCGAACAGCCGTTCTACTCGTCCTAGCTTCATGTTTCCTTCGGAAAAATGAAGTTGGGATAGAAATAAGAATTATCTATAAGTTTCGTCAATTTTAGTCGTTAAATGATATTTTTAATTTACAATTAAAATTAAAAAAAAAAGACTAGATTTAAGTTAGTGTAGTGTCGCCGCGCGGAGGCTGAGGCAGCGGGGCCTGGCTGACAGTCCCCACCGCTCGGTTGCGACTCCGTTGTCGGTCTCGCAGCCAATCGGCGGGCTCGACGCCGTCCCCT
>JAABKJ010013644.1:0-10269 GCA_011634705.1 Andricus grossulariae
GCTCCTGCTGATGTCAATTATGGTGTTAACTCTTTTTAGTACATATTTTAAGAGGTTCGAACATCATTGATAACCTCGAAGTGTGTTACCCAAAACGAAACTTGTATTTCAATTGAATAAGTACAAAAATCAACTTCTGCAAACATATTTGAATAATCATTTTCCTTTAAAATAAATTATACTTGAAATGAAGAAATGATGCTCAAATGAAGAAAAAAAATATGGTTAGGGGGAAAGGGGATAGAGAGGTCTGCTTAGCGCAATTTAGTTCATTCTATTCCCCCTTGACGTCGCATTTGCTAAATGTCGTGCTATCTAATTCCCTCTTCAAGTCTCACATAGTGAACGCACTGTGGTTACGAACTTCCCGGCAAAGGTTAAGGGTCGTAAGAGCTTTCTGAGAGCGGAGCGAGATCAATCTCGTGAACCGGTTAAGAAAAATAATTTAATTCTATTCGAGCGACTTTTAGGTTTTTGTTTTGAAGTGAAATAACGCCACTTATGCGAATAAATTTATATGTGAGCTTTAGGTAAATCATATATGCCTCCTTTCCGATATTGAATGATTTTGAAAATTCATCAAGTTTTAAATAAATTTTATCGTGTGTAGGGACATTTTACTAAAGGTGCATTTTTTAGCAGAGCAATGTCAACCTTGTATCTTGGTCCACAAAATAACCTACGTAAAATAATACGGTAATTTGATATCAATTTATTTGCAAGCAGACTCGAGTCAACTCGACAATCTGGTTGGGAAAATAAAATGATTCTAATCAGCGTTCGTATTTTATTCATTTAACTGATCTCAAAGGTGTGCATGCCCCAGGGTCTTCGTATTGTGCCGAGAATTATAATTGTGTGCGAATAAGAGTTATCCTTTCTATTTTCAATAATTAGTAACGCACAAGAATATAGTGACAGTTATACTTAACGCCTCATGCTCTGTCTAACTGAAAGCCATAAATCCCTATGAGAAGAGCGGCGTCTACTCTCAACTCTTGTCCAGGTAGCGATTCCTGGTTTAAAATCTAAAAGTATTGTTTTTCCTAGCACTATATTCTTGCGACAACTCAAGATTTGATTTTACTTCTTGCGAAGCTACCTACGCCATACTACGGCCAGTTTTCGTTCGAGAGATATTCTCGTCCAGAAATCTCTTTTCTCGCATTTAATTTCAGTTGAGCGCGTATATACGACCATATTGGCTGTGTAAAATATTCTTTTATATGATGTGAATAAGGGCTAACCAAAGTCTACGTATTTGTATTTTTTATTTCAATTCATTTAGTTCACGCCTCCCTCGCGTGGAAGTATTTTGGTTGGAAACTATTATTTTAATGGAATAGTTTTATTAGATCACGGTTTGATACCAAGTTTTAGACAGTATCGTCTTTTCTGTATTTTATAATGGTCTCTGATCTGTTATTACAGACTTCATTTTCTTAAATCTAATCTCTAGAATTATTCTCGTGTGTTGTGCTATCGCTTCAACCTCGCGTCTTATTATATCAATCTGATCTCTATTATTATTGTTTCAGATAATTAGAATCAGTAATAAAATAATATTTAGATTCCGAGAGAATGTATAATTAGAATCGATACACGGACACATCGTGCGAAATTAGGGTCTTGTACCTGCGCGTGTGACATCTTTAGAATGGGTGAAGATTACTATTAATGTTAGAGAGGAATTGTAGGAATACAATGTACATCCAGATAGCTTAGGTTTATTGAATAAATATTTCTTTTTATTGAAATCTCAAGCCTCATTCTCACTCTCGTGTGTTCCCTTCTTCTATAATTTTATTATTATTATTATTTGCTGGGTCGATGACGTCATATCGCGCGATATAGTTAACCTCCTAAAAGTCAGGGGTTACAATTGGCGCCCAATGTGGGACACGAGAAAATAAAAAAAGAGAATAAGGCTTGAAAAAAACAAAAAAACAAAAAAATTTGATCTTAGTTCACAAATGGATCCTCAAAAGGCCATAAACGCGTTCTTTAAAGGCGATAAAAATTTCAATTTCATCTACCTGCAACCACCCACTAGCCAAAGAGTCGTTCCGAAAGGCATGCAGGTCTGGACGAATATTTGCGAGAAAGACAAGTCGCGAAAAACGAAAAGAGTGTAGTGCCACAAAGCAAAGCAAAGCCACAGTGAATAAACTTTAGCACAAACAATTGTGCGTATTCTTAAAAAACAGCTCAATTTTGAAGAAATAGTGTTACGAGAAAATTTCTGTAAATCAGGAAGCGTTATAAAAACTTTGATTTTGGACAAGTGTGCGGATTTTGCAAAATCATTGAAGTATAGAGAGTGATACGGATAAATTAGACCGATCAAATTTTACAAACTAAAAATAAAAACGAAAATAAAAAAAATTAAAAGTAGTGTTAATGCTTAAAGATAGTGCGATTGAAAAAGCATTAAAATGAGTAAGAACAGTATTAGATGAACACGAAACGCAAAAAGGACCAGTCCAGAGGTAGAAATTCAAGAGGATCTTGACTCAAGGATAACGAACATGGACGTAGAAAACAATGAGGAACCCTCCACTAACACTAATAACGAGCCTGCTTCTTCAGGAGCATGGCTCGAAAAAATCAACCGAAAAATCACAGCCATGGAGGAACTTATGAAAAGATTGATGGGAGAAAAAAATAAATATAGAGAAGAACAGGATGCTCTTAGACAGAGAGAAATTCAACAGAAAATCACAGTGATTGAAACGAGCGTAGGAAGGTCCATTGAAGCGACTACCTGCTTAACGCAAAACTTGGAAGAGCGAAGCGGCCACATGCAGGCTCAACTTAACCGACTTGAAACTGCACAATCTCGAATTGCGGAGCGCCTTACGGTACAGCAGGTGGGACGGAGTGACAATACATCGTCAACAAGACACTTACCTCAGATTAAATATGTGCTACCGGAATTTAATGGTGAAGGAAATCCCATTAGATACCTACAGCAAATGGAACGATACTGGAAAGCCGTTCGTCCACGTGCCAGTGACGCCGCCTATTTTATTGAAAGGTCACTGTCTGGTCCACCGGAATATTGGTGGCAAGTTGTACAAAGTGAAGTACACAATTGAGACTCCTTCATCGACAAATTTCGCCAGCGATACTGGAACGAGCAAATCCAGCATGAAATTAAAAAGAATCTGGAGTTCGGAAAGTACCAACAAGAGAAGGACCGAGCACAAGCTGAATACGCGATAAAGATCTTCGCACATGTAAAGGAGTTGACACCAAGCCTAGAGGAAAATTAGGTGATAAAAAAATTGGCGAGACACTTCAACGACGAGATCAAGTACTCAATAATTGGACGAGGCATTCGACGTTACGAAGATTTGATCGAGTTATTGGAGGAATTCGATAACATCGGAGCGACAAACACCGGATACCCTGATAATGAAAAATGGAGAGGAAAGGGAAACAACAGACCAGAAAATAATTATAACAACAACAACAACAATAACCATCAAAACTCTTGGAGACCCTACAATCAGGGGGGCTATGGACAGCGGAAGAATGGGAACCAATCAAACCACTGGTAGTCACAATCAAACTCAGGCACCAGAAAAAACGGGGCCTATCAGGGGCCAAGACAGGGCCAAGGCACGAGTGGACAGCGAGACCCAGGAGATGGAAACTCATGGCGCCAGCAGCAGCCGCAGACGCCCTACAAAGTACAAAAAATGGAGGTAGAAGTCAATGCAGAACATGAATCGAGAGAAGAATTCCCGGAAGAACAACAACTCAACGCGGGAAACTACCTCGAGCCACGTCAATAAATGCGAATAAAGAAAATATTGACGTGGCATCGGAAACCACTTACGTCACGCATATGTTGACCAGTATGCGTGACGAGCTGCTGGAGGAAACCCCACAGCCAGAAATTCGACGGAGATCTAAGTGTTATGCCGTAAATCTACAAATCGCAGGTATACTCACGAACGCTCTCATAGACACAGGTGCGGAAATTACCTGTGTATCTGAAGAATTTCTGGACGGAAACAGAGAAAGCTTCGAGCGATACCTTTCCTCCCTCTAGCAGGTGTCGCAGTAGCAGGACCCCTGGGGGCAAAGCAACTCGTCTGAGCAAGCAGATTTACGCGGACGTGCAGCTGCCAGACCAAATCATCCAAGTGCCATTTCTTGTCATACCGAGACTCTCACGTACCTGCATCATAGGCGTCGATGTGTTAGACGAACACCGGACTAGGATAGATCTCGACACAAAAACACTCACCTTCCCGTACCTGAAAGGGGAGCCCACCATAAGAATCATACAAGACGAAAACTCAAAGAAAAAAGAGCAGGAGCACCGGATAAGTGTCTTAGAATGTCAATCGGAAGAAACAATGGCAATTCAAACTCATCATGAGGCAGAGAATCCTCAATCCATGGAGAAAGTCTCAATGGATATTACCTGGCAAGAAGTAGAAGAAAAAGTCTCGGAGAGTCCCAATCTGAGCAAAGAAACACAGGACAAACTCGCCAAAATTCTATGGAGATACAGAAACGTATTTCAAAGAGCACCTGGACTTCTGACTTCATACGAACATACTCTTCGAGTGAAAGAAGCACAGCCATTTATTGGGAGGAGTTATCCAATCCCAATGGCCCACAGGGAAAAAGTTGAAAATGAAATTCAACGTACGTTAGAATAGGGCGTAATCCAGCGATCACGAAGCCCCGACATAAATCCCATAGTCCCGGTTAAAAAAACGATGGGACAGTACGCTTATGCCTCGATGCACGAAAATTGAACGAAATTTTAATCGAGGACTGGGAGTGCCCTGAACCCGCAGAAATTTTATTTCAAAAGTACAAGGGAATCAATATTATGTCAAACCTCGATATGACGAGTAGTTTTTGGCAAGTTGCTTTGCACCCTGACTCTCGAAAGTATACTGCCTTTCAATACCGAGGCAGGAGCTATGAATTTAAAGTAGTTCCATTCGGTTTGAAAACCAGTAAAGCCGCTCTGGTGAGAGGGCTAGATCACGCCTTATTAGGCATGGGTGAACACATTATCACATTTGTGGACGACACCCTCATCACTTTAGAAACTCATGAACAGCACCTGCAGCATCTGGAAGAATTGTTAGAAAAATTGGCAGAAAAGAATCTGACTTTAAATCTAACAAAATCCCACTTCTTTCGAGAGGAAACCAAATTTCTGGGCTTTATACTCACCACAAATGGACTCAGACCGGATACTGAGAAAATTCAGAGTATACATGAGTTTCCACCACCGAAAAATGTTAAGCAACTTCCAAGATTTGTGGGACTTATAAATTTTTACTCGAAGTTCAGCAGTCGACACGCAGCAGAAACAGTACCTCTTTCAACATTAATAAAAAAAGGGAGCGAAATGGAATTGGGATAAAACCGCACAAGAAAGTTTCGAGAAAATAAAACAACTTTTTAGTGTGTTAATCCTACTCTATTTTCCAGATCCGAAAAAAAGTACTATTTAGAGACTGACGCGAGTAATTATGCATTAGGTGCCGTTCTATATCAGCTGGATAAAAATAATGATAAAGAAATCATAAAACTTGCCAGCAGAACACTGACAGGACCTGAGCTTACTTATTTCACCACGGAGAAAGAACTTCTTGCTATCGTCTGTGCGTTGCAAAAATTTCGGACGTATTTACATGGTGCGAAAATTGGTAGAGAGAATGTAATGGCAGATGTACTCAGCAGACTCCACGACGACGAGACATATAAAAAAAACCCGTGATGTAACCCGTGTAGTAATCAATGCATTAAGTTATGAATGGACACCGGAGATTCAAGAAGCACTACGAGAACTACCACGCCTGCAAGAAGAGGACAAAAGGATTCAGAAAATAAGAAAGGTCACGATGAAAAATGAAGAAAGCACCCGGTATAAGCTCCTGGAAGGCAACCTATACCATACGGATGGAACATCGCACCGGATTTATGTGCCGGAGGAACTTATTCGCAAGATAATATGCGAATGTCACTTCGCATATGGACATCCAGGGCCGAAGAAGACTTATAAAATTTTACGTGAATTTTTTTATGCGCCACGACTTGCAAAGCTCACCAGGCAAATCCTCCATACTTGCAACTCCTGACAACGAAACAAAGTGTCAACTACTGCATCGCAAGCTATCATGGAGCCAGTATTGTCAGAGAAACCCCTGGAGATGTTAGCAATCGATTTTTTCGGTCCAATGACAAAATCAAGATTTGGATACGAATACCTTCTCGTCATGATCGATACATTTTCCAAGTACACTAAATTGTATCCTTTGAGAAATGCTACGTGTTATGCGGCGATAAAAAAATCGACGATTTCATTGGGCACATTGGAAAACCTGACAAAGTGTTATCAGATCAGGGCACTCAATTTACCTGTAAAAGATGGAAGCAAGCGCTGGATGAGAGGGGAATAAAAATGATCCTTACCTCAATAAGACACCCACAGGCAAGCATGGTTGAGAGATTCAACCGAGAAATAGCAAGATTATTTCGCACTCCCTTACCACCGGAAAAACATGGTACATGGTTTACGCAGCTTAATAATGTGGAGACAATCATGAATGAATCCCATCATAACACCACAGAAATGGCGCCGTACGAGGCTCTATGGGGCTGGAAGCCGGTAAGATGGTGGGAGCAATTTTTACATGACAACCCGCCTCATCCTCAAGTTAATCGACAAGAACAGATTGCTATACTACGAGAAAGAATTAGGAATAAAAGAGAGAGACTGTTGAACAACATTAATAAAAATAAGAAAGGAGTCACATTCGAGATAGGAGAATGGGTTCTAGCAAAGGCCTGCAATGTCTCGAATGCAATGGCAGGCACTATGGCGAAATTTCTCTCTATTTATGAAGGACCTTATACCATTAGCAAGAAGCTGGCAACGAATGTCTACATTATGTGGAATCCTGCTACCGACAATGAGAGGGGGCAATATCATGCCAACGACTTGCGAAAGTATAGGAGACAAGAAAATGAGGAAAGGAGGGAGAAAATTAGCGAAGGAAAACGTACCTGAGGGATTAAACCCAAAAGGAAAGTCTGGGTGAGCTCAGTTTAAAAGAAAACTTCGAAGATGCCGGACGCTTGTTGTGGACACGAAATTTTGGATACTCGTAGCCATGTCGCAATCCGATGCGATCTTGACTGTGAGGAAAACAAACTGACTGAATAAAAAGTAAATCAGCTTAAAACGCTTATTGTAAGGCCCCGATTCATCTCAACGATGAAAGTACGTCCTCCTCGATCACTGGGAACATCTGTGTCGGAAGTAAATCCATACCGACCCACAAGAGACGTACGAAAACGTGGTGTTGGAACGAGTAGTGATAAAGCAGAAGGAAATTATCAACCTCATTTCTAATGAAGAAACGCATGCAGAGGAGTCTCAGCCTTCTATATCAGATGAAACACTGGTTTGCAGAAGTTTCGAAGAAGAAACGAAGAAACTCGAACTAGTAACGCTGAGTAACGAGGAAGAAGAGGAGACCAAAATTATTTTCGACGCTAAAATCGCAGAGGAGATTTTTGAAGATCTAAATATTCATTCTCTAAGAATGATCTCTCCTAGTGAGGAAATAGAAATCGACGCTCTTGAGGAAATAAAAATGGATGAGGGGAAAGGAGAGAAGGAAGACGTCGCTAGAAACGATCGTCAGCGCAAAGGTGGAATATTCGACATTTGACGACAACAACAGGATATTCTATTGAAGGATAAAATGATGGACATAACCAACGTCCCAACGAAGAAAGCCAAAACAAATCCAACGCCAGCGACACAATACAACCGAGGGAAGGAAAACATCCGCACGCTACCTGAGGTAATTAAGAAGCAAGCCCTGAACATTCCATGTCAAAAATTAGCCGACTCTGGACGAGACATGGTAAGTGGTCTCTCAATGACGAAAGCTGTCAACAAAATAAGAGACAAAGCCCCTCCGGGACCCTCACAGGAGCAAGGGAGAGATCCAACACCTCTTAGCGTCGAGCCAGGCAATACGAGAGAAGCGGAGCTACCTGCACCTCAACCAGAGCGAGAGAGAAGACGGATGCATATCATCCCACCGTTTCCAACGTGGACCTAGCATCCTTCTGAGAGCGAGGAAATGCTTGAGTGTTATGCCCAATGGTCACCATCACAAGATTGGCCCATCACATCAGGATGGACACGGAAGGAAACGAAAACGAGGCACAATCCGAAAAGAGACTGCCGCTTCTGATAGATGAGTAGAGATGGAAAATTTGATTTGATCTTTTTGTGTTTTTGAAATTTTTAAGACTAAAAACATGGTAACTACTAACGTTAAAATTCCAAAAAGTGGGGCTAATGTAACCCTCGGCTTACATTTAAAAGCCTGTCTATAGGCAACTTGCTAAACTCATGAGAAAATACTCCAAGAATTGCCAGCAGACAGGAAATTTCGTATCGCGCAAGACCGTGAATCCCAACTAAAAAGGTCTCAGAGCAGTGGGTGGCTGAACTGGTTCGAAAACCGAGGAGGTCCCAGTCGCAGCAAAAAGAAGACAGTTACGAACTTCCCGGCAAAGGGTAAGGGTCGTAATATCTTCCTGAGAGCGGAGCGAGATCAATCTCGTGAACCGGTCTCACACTGATCTGCATCTAGAGGAGATATTAAAATATATCCGAGGAGAAATCCAAAGATCTATTTTAGTCCTTCCAGAAAAGGGATTAAATATTTTAAAAGCGGAGCAAGATCAATCTTGTGTACCGGTTTAAAAAAATAACTTAATTCTATTTGAGCGACTTTCAGGTTTTTGCTTTGAAGTGAAATAACGCCACTTATGCGAATAAATTTAGATGTGTGCTTTATGTGAATCATATATACCTCCTTTCTGATATTGAATAATTTTGAAAATTTATCAAGCTTTAAATAAATTTTATCGTGTGTAGGGATATTTTACTAAAGGTGCATTTCCAAGCAGAGCAAGGTCAACCTTGTTTCCTGGTCCACAAAATAACCTACGTAAAATAATACGGTGATTTGATACTAATTTATTTGCAAGCAGACTCAAGTCAACTCGACAATCTGGCTGGGAAAATAAAACGATTCTAATCAGCGTTCGTATTTTATTCATTCAACTGATCTCAAAGGTGTGCATGCCCCAAAGACTTCGTATTGTGCCGAGAATTATAATTGTGTGCGAATAGGAGTTATCCTTTCTGTTTTCAATAACTAGTCACACACAAGAATATAGTGACAGTTTATACTTAACGCCTCATACTGTGTCTAACTGAGAGCCATAAATCGCTATGAGAAGAGCGAAGTCTACTCTCAACTCTTGTCCAGGTAGTGATTCCTGGTTTAAATCTAAAAGCATTGTTTTTCTAAACACTATATTTTTGTGAATACGTAAAATTGTATTCTACTTCTTGCGAAGCTACCCGCGCCAGGTTACGGCCAGTTTTCGTTCAAGAGATATTCTCGCTCAGAAATATCTTTTCTTTTATTTGACTTCTGCTGAGCTCGTATATATGACCATTTTATGCAATGTAAATATTCGTTTATGTAAGGTGAAAAAGTACCAATCAAATTCTATATAATTGTGTTTTATCTCAATTTATTTAGTTCGCGTCTCCCTCGCGGAGGAGTATCTTGATTAAAAAAATATTGTTTTAATGGAATAGTGTTATTAAATCAAGGTTTGATACCAAGTTTCTGACAGTATCGTTTCCACTGTATTTTAGGATAGCCTCTGATCAATGTATAAAAAATTTTGCATTTATTTTGATCTAATTTCTAGAAATATTCTCGTGTTTTGTTATCGCGTCACCCTCGCGTGGGCTGATTAAATAAAATTGATCTCTGTTTTTAATTATTTTAGCAAATTAGAATCGGTAGTAGAATAATATTTAGATTCCTAGAAAATGTACAAATAGAAGCGATGCTCGAACATATCGTGTGAAATGAGAATTTTATACCTGTGCGTGTGACATCCTCAGTTAGAAAGGGATTACAAGAATACAATGTATGCCAAGCTAGCTTAGGTTTAGTAAATAAATGTTTCATTTTATTGAAATCTCCAGCCTCATTCTCACTCTTGTGTGTTCCCTCCTCCTTTAATTTGAAAGAAGTTTTAGGCTCCGGAAGCTACGATCATGGTTCCTTAAAGCAACCAATCCCGACGCAACTGGAACGTTTACGTCATCCACTTCTGCTCCTTCTGTCCTAGAAGGTAAGCAAGAGCGGGAAATTTACGCGAGAAAAGATCGTTCAA
>JAABKJ010013645.1:0-10269 GCA_011634705.1 Andricus grossulariae
AACCGTATTTGACGGTTAAAGAATGGTGAAACGTAAAAAGTAGCAGGTTTAATTGTTTGCGGGTCGCGACACTGACATCGCACCGCAGTGGAGGGGCGGCGCACGGTCTCGCTAAAATGACGATGTTTTGGGACCTATATGAGTATACATGATTTTTTTTTTTTTAAAAGGTGATTTCACAAGGAATCATTGTATCGATATTTTAAAAAAATTAAAAGGGAAGTAATTCATGAAAAATTGAATAAAATTTTTTTTTTACTTTTTTCCAGGTAAACAATTTTTTTCTCTTAATTGTATTATATTCTTAAAATGTATTATGTTAACTCTAACATGTCCAAATTTGATGAAAATCCAATCAGCGTTTCCCGAAATATCGATAATTAAAAAAAACGTAACTCCAAAATTCAACATGGCGTAACTTCCGTAATATTTCTGACGTGTACTGACCCTCAAAGAAAACAAACTATTATTTTCAAAATATACGCATTATTATTTTATTTCTATTTTATTTCTTATTTTGCATAACAAATTAAGTAATTTTATATATTCATGTACAATTTATAGTAATTTTTCATTTTAATGTGAAGAATTGTCAATTATATCTAGTTTGAATTGCGCACCAACAGCGGCCAATGAGGACCGCTGTGCCAGCGTCTGGAAGATCTGATCTGGCCCAGGTCTGGGGCTAGTCTTGCCCAGGTCTGCCTTCAACTAGACTGTCCAGTTTGAAAGGTCTAGTCTGGCCAAGAACTGGCGCTGATCAGCCATCCAAGAACAATAAAATCTCTAAGTTCGGTCTGGAAGGTTGTTCTGAATCAGGACCGGCGCTAATCCGCTAAATATATTTATAGTGAAGAATGGTTTTTTCCAAGTCATCAAAACAACAAAGGAAGTCTAGACAGCGGCTGGCCAAGCTCCAAATGGTAGTTAGTCAGCCAATAACTAGTGGCTCACCAGCCAATAACTAGCGGCTGAAATTTTTGTTTAAAATTTTGGTCCGGCTCAGATCAGCCCATCTGGTCAGCGTCGAGACTGAAAACCAGACGGTCTGGTCTGCTCTCGTCGCCAATGTTACAAACTGAGCCCTTCTGAATAATATAAATAGGAATGCTCTGTGCATCAAGAAATACGAGAAGCATTTAAATTTAAACCGGACTCCATTTTTCACCATTTATTTCGAGTACATAAAATTGCAGAAATTTTATTTTAGTTTTCTACATACTCTCCTCTTTTCAAAATGCATTTTTTCCAGCAAATCGGAAGTTTTTTTATGCCGTCGTCGAGAAATGATTGAGGGCTTTTCAGGAACCACTTGCGCACGTACTCTTCGACATCGGTGTTGACCGTGAATTTCATACCTCCCACCGATGCTTCAAGGGGGTACATGAATTTGGAATGCTAAAAAAAGCATATTATCTCTCATTTATTTGAGATATAATAAAAGATTTGTTTTATTCAAACTGTTAAGTATATAAAATAAAGACATTTGAACAATATTTTCCGAAATTTTCATTTAAAAATTTTGAAAATTCAGCTATTCGGACCTGATTTTCGAACACCCCTTGGAAAAAAGTATCCTTGCGGTGGTCAGGATAAATCAAGATAGCTTCATCGGAAATCAAAAAACCAAATATTTCATGTTAGCAGGTGAATATAGCTCGTGCTTGAACGAAGGATTTTAAAAAAATCAAAATTTTAATTTTTGGCATTGTTGTGTACAAAAAAGTACAATTTTCGGTAAAATTTAAACCACGTATCGCCTTGTAAAATAAGTTGTCACCAAAGAAGAAAAAAACCTTTATTTAATCACTAGTCGAGGGGACACAGGAATTAAGAGAACTGCATAAAACTAAAATATTTGAAAAGAGTAACCCTTAGAAAGCGAGAGAATAGAGTGAGAAATACAGGCAAACAATAGGTAAGCAGGTGCCTCGATATACTTGCGACGCTCCCCGCAGTCCGAACCTAATGACACGAATTTCCAAAGGCTCTATCTCCTAGAGTTTTATTCCGATTGACTTGAAAGTTTGGGAGAATATTCTTGACATGTTGTACTATAAGGTAAAAAAATAAAAAATCGATTTTTTGAAATTCAAAAACCCATGTAACCCCTTACGTGGCTCAAACACATGAAAGTCACAGAAAGAGAGGTCTAGACTGTAGAAGGATGATCCAGGACTATCCAGGGCTGTTCATAACCACCCAGATATCGCTGACTCGTCTGAATCCGTTTGTTCTGCTGCTTTTCGTTCAGAAGACGTGGGGCCCACCTCACACTTTACTCAACACCAGATGATCCGAGATAATTTTGTGAACCCTTACAACATTGATACCCAATACGGAAGCTATTTGGGATACATTCACACAACGATCTTGCTCTATGACTTCTCTAACGATCTGAATTTTGTGGCCGTTGACGCCCCTCCGTTTCCGCCGTTTGTGGCTCTCGTTCTCGACTGCTTCTTCACCACCCAAACATTTTTTATGGCTTTCAAACTCTTGGGACCTTGATAGGGTATCACTATCGAACTGCGCTTTAACTCTTGGTAAAAAATCGGACTATTTAACACCTTCTCTAGCGAGAAAATGAATAATGATCCACTGCGCGACAGAATATGGCACTTGTTTCTCGTACGTGACCCTTACGATGAAAAAATGGCAAATGCGACAGGCTCAAAAGCTTTAATCACTTCCCAAACCTTGGCCCCACCTGCCATAAATATGCTGAAACTGTACCTTCTATTCTTTACATTAGAGAGAGAAAGAGAGTCCGGTGAAAATTTGAACGCCTGTTGTACTATTTATTGAAAATAAGTGCTTATACAATCAAGGAGAAAGGAAGACTAATTTTCCTTTTCTGTAGTTCCCCCAGGTAGCACCACACATCAATTTCCTGTAAAGGAACCTGCACCGACAAAGGAACCTATGAATGATCATGTGCAAGTTCCTGTATGGGTTTCTTTGCGAAATAAATTAAGGCGCAGGTTTCTGTACAGAAACACGTATCGGGTCCTTTACATAAAGCTATCGCGAAAACACATGTCGCTTACAGCTACAGAGTTGCCTTCATTTTATTCCGTTGAAGATCCAACTCATTATCGAGAGAGCCAAGTCACTAACGAACCCTTGTGAATTAGTTCCTATGCAGGCTCCTTTGCAGGATCATGTATAATTTCCTGCGCTAAATTCCTGCACAGGTACAGTCAATATTACTTGGACAGGTTCGTGTGCTGGTTCATGTACAGAAAAATGTGCAGGACCCTCCGAGGTTCCTGTACAGGAATTTTCAGCTGGGTATCAATTTAACATTTCTTGAATTTTAAATACCCTGTCTTTTATTGGAAATGTGCAAAAAAAAAAAATGTTTTCCTTTTGACAAATAAAAAAAATTTCAGTCATAACGGACGAACAAGCACCTGCTCAGTGAAAATAAAAAATTGCTCCAACAACGGGGGGAAATCAAAATTGCCAAGGACTATAACCATTCGGGGACATTTCTACCAGCAACGCTATCCTTCACAATATATCTTAAACAAAAACTAGTAACCACACACTTCGCATTAAATAATGGCTGGGTAACACTGATAGGGCATCCTGGTATAAGTATTGAGTATAAAAGAGAAATACATACTCTTGACATTGGACGATCATTTTTACGGGAAATGTATGAAAGATCATATAGGTTCATATGTGGATACTTATATGACTTAACTTGTACACATAATCCTACGCAATTTACTTTCTTATTTCCTATGTAGGATCCCATATGGGGATTTGACATAGGGGTGAATTTTCAGTTGTATTTTTAATAACATGTTAATTTAGTTTTATTTTCCCAACAGATGTTCCAGCGTTTAAAAAATCTGTCTCAAGTCTGTTTGTCGAACTGTGATATTGATGGATTACTAAATGTGCTGGGTACTTGTACTAAGGGTTTAAAAGATCTTGAATTACTTTGCTGCCGCTTGACATCATCTAATACAGTAAGGGGTATATCCGAATTGGTAAACCTGGAAAGACTTAGTCTTAAGTTTTCTGACTGTGCCTCAGATGATTTCCTCCACCAAGTGGGAGCTCATTGTGAAAACATCACGTACTTGGATATTAAAGGTACTATTGACTGTATTAGATAAACTTATAACTATATACTTACATCTTCACAAAGGAAATAAAGACACGGGTTTCTGTTCAGAAACGCATATAGGGTAACAAAACTCTTGTCGTTTACAGCTATACGCGTAAGTCCAAATGAAGAGGGCCCAGTATGTCGACTTTATTTTAGAAGTTATGAGCATTTTCGTAACGTACGGTCAAAATTGGCCATTTTATGTTTGTATGGGATGGTTATACTTTGACTTTTGCTTTGTCTTTTAGCACCAATCTTGTGTTCTGGAAAAAATCGGAAGTTGGAGAGTTTTGAGTTTAAAGAAAAAGTGAAAAAGGTCCGGGTTGTCGCTGCCGCACTGTTAAAAATGTTTAGGATTTTACCACACTTTCACAATACAAGTGTAATAATGACTCTATGGTCTGTTCAATTTAAAACCCTAAACCTTGCTGCTTTTCTGCACAGAAATCTTCTTTATAGTAGAAAACTAGTAGATATATAGGGAGAATTCTACATATCCGTGCACTAGTGCATGCACGTGTGAAATCTCAAATCTTCTAGATCAATGTGAAATGTGTGCGTGTAATATAGAATAATGATGTCGCAATATCCGCTGTATGCACTAACTATGATGAAAAAATGCATAGGAATTTTATGAGCGTTCTTTATCATTTGGATTCTGAGAAATCGTTTAATAATTCAATATGCCATCTGATCCTTCTTGTATCTTTATGATTTTTTTTCAGACCTGTTTTTTATGTACGTACCATGCAATATTCTAGAACTGTGAAGCTTTATTAGACATGTAGGGAGAGTTCTAAATATTGTCGTATTAGTGCATGTACATGTGAAATATCGAATCTTAAGGATGAATGAGAAATGTATATGTAATATAGAATTCCGATGTTCTAGTATCCGCTGTACGTACTAACTATGATAAAATAAATTCATAAGAATTTTTTGGATGTTCTCTATCAATTTGGTTTTGAGAAATTATTTAATAATTCAGCATGCCATCTGAACCTTCCTTTATCTTTATGATTCTTTTTTTGAAGATTTGTTTTTCATGTAACGTGAAATATTTCAGACCGATGAAGCCTTGTGAAACCTTGTGGACTCCCTCCCACGAGCATTGGAGGGAGTGCACAGACTTTTAGAGTGATTATGAGTGGAGGATATAGCTAGCATAGCAAATTTTTTCTGTTGATTGAGTTTTAGACCATTAGATACTATCAAGTTGTAGACGTTATTAATATCTTCATAGACCATTTGAAGTAGGTCTGAAGGGGTCCTGACAGATATATTGACTGTCATAAGCATAAAAGTGGTATTTACAGTATCGTAGAACAAAGAATACAAAATAACATGTAACCACATTCAATATTTGAGGGCCAAGTATTGAGTCCTGGGGAACCCCACTCATTATCTCATTGTCATCAGAGCAAATACCATCACTGTCATTCAGCAGGCTATGCTTATCCAAATATTCAGTGAGCTGGTGATTTACGATTTTCTCAAGAGGCTTGGCTTATGCACTGAGTATAGAGATAACGCGAAAATCTGCCAAAGCTGAAGGATTAGTGATCGTAGGCATTGGGCGAATCAGTGCTTGTTTTCAAGCTGTAAGAAGATAAAATTTTACGCATGATTATTTAAATTATTATTTTATGTCTGAAGCGACATCTGTTCTCTCGTCACGTGGCAGACATTCCAAGGGCATATTTAGGTTAATTTTAAGAATAAGGAATAATTCGTAGGATATCTTTGTTTGTTATTTATGACCTTGTCTCATCGCTCTTCTCAACGAGGAATAACGAGGGATTTCGGAACTCTGAGTGGCCTCCAGAGAACTGCGATTTGCTCGCTGTCACTACTAAAATTAAGAATCGAGATTCGTATTTGTATCTGGTTCCCGCCTTTCCGTTTGCTGTCTCCAATAGTCTCGGAACCTGGCTGAAAACCTTGGATGCCTCCAGAGTCAGTGATCCTTTCGGATCCTCGTCCCTAGGCTTTGGGAATTGACTTAGTCGCCTTGAAGCGATACCTTGGTCTGCACTAGTAATCCTTATGAGGGAGGAAGTTCTCACATCCCCTAATACAGGGCCTTCACGCTACGGCACTGGACTGAGATTTCAGCCTACGTCAAGACTCCCCCGATGAGGATGGCAGGTCTGTTCGTCCTAGATTTTTTTACAGTGTGTTTTGCCAAAGCGGACACTCTCGCTCCAGAGAGTGGAGAGAGCTTCCTCATTTACCGGAAATGCTTCGGATCTACCCTGTAGATATTTTTATTTAATTACAGGCTACCATTTGAGCCGCCCCTGCATCTCCTTTCAGCCGGGTACAACGATAGAGAAGAGCAGGCCGAGTTTAAACCGACCAATCCAAGGGCAGCGCCGAGCAAGTCTACGGATGGGTTAATTATTTACGTTTCAGAATTGAATATTCGACTGGAATTTTTTCCTATCACAACATACTAAGGCGACTTTCTTTTCAGAAACAAGAAGTGTTCTGAAGCCTAGCTGATCTACTGTACATCCAAAGACGAAAGTATATTCTTATTCACAATGTGTACTAACAGTACATCTAACATCACTAGAATCATTAAAAAAAGTTGCATGGAATGCGTATAAAGACAAAAATATAGACCAATGTAGTCTAGTTACAGGGCTGCCGCAAGTTCTTCTAGCGAAAAATACCCTGCTTAAAATGCCGGATAGGATCTGATAGAAACCAGACACGACACGAATAAGTCCCGTATAGAACCGGATAGTGAGAATACGTGCCGTATAGATCCCAGCTAGGAACGGATAAAACCCGGATAAATAGTTTTACTGCCCCGCATGATTCCCGGATAGAACCAGATAACGAGATTGCGTGTCGAAAAGATCCCGACCAAGACTGTATAAAACCCGCATAACCAAATTGTGTATCGTATAGGTTCTGGCTAGGACCGGATAAAACTTGGATAGATATATGAGTAAAGTACATGTGAAGATTTTTTTCGCAGTTTGACTCAAAAGCAATTACCAGTGACGAATCTAGGCACGCACAAGAAAAATTTTTGTTATGTAAAGAATAAAGAAGTACTTGGCATACGATTACAGCGTGTACATGTTGTATTGGTTGTACTTTTTCGAAATTGCTTTAGTTTTTCCAATAACACGGAATGATTAATTAGTGTATGCCAAAATAAATCATAGACAATTCCAGAATCGTCTGCCGTATTCTTATGCCAAGTACTTATTCTTTACATAACAGAAAAAATAGTTCTGTATAATGGCGCACGCTAACTACTTGTTTCTAGAAGTCCGTCAGTATACTTTCAGAGCAAGCGAGAGGTCTCATTTTATTTGCTCATAACTCGTCAAATATCTATAACATTTACTACTTAAAATGGCATCCACGAACTAATCATTCCTGTTGTTCTGTCACTATCTCCTGGTTTAATTGTGATGACCTTGTGCATCACAGAAGAGGAAGTTTTCACCATGTAAGTAAAGGACACAATACTAATATATTATCAAAGAATTTGTGGAGATTTAATTAGATGACTTATTACATCTATTTGACTCATACTCGTATGTATTGTAGGTAGTGGGTTGTAGGAAAAACGCTCATCTCCCAGATAGGAATACGCCCCTACTGAAAGAATGCAGATGGCAAGAGGTTGATGGTCAACTTATTTCAGGTCTGACAACGCTAATTTCTGTACCGAAAACCTGTCTAAACGTTATCATATGTGGATGCAAAAGCCAATGTGCAAGCACGAAAAAGTGGCATTGTAAAGGCGATTGTTTAAAGAAAAAATTAGAAAGAAATCATTCATAAATATTTTTAGTGTATATTTTATACATTTCCTGATTTGACAACAAATTACAGCATAACTATTTTTTAAATAACTTTTATTTTGAACTTTTCCTTAATGTTTGTCCTCTTCTTCTGGCTACATTCCTAGGGAAATTTGGTCTAAAACCCGTTTTCTGTACACAAATTGTTTATAAAAACTTGTTACATTTATTTTTTAGTATTTTTTAATTGATACCAGAATAAAAAAAAAATTTAAGGCAAAGAAATACCAAGCAAAGATGATTTGTAATATTCAAACGCTTGAATCGGTGCCATCTTGAATTTCGGGCTTCCGATCCAGATTTCGACTTCCAATCAGCGATATTCGGAGCTTCTAGAATTCCATTTTCACGCAGAGTATCTCGGTCTAGTAGTATCAACTAGTAAAGGCTCAACCAAGAAACGTTTCATATAGTCGTTTACCGAGTAGTTCTGATCAAAGGTTTGTCACAGAGAGGGAATAATTCCAAGCCGTCAACGGATCTGCCAGATATTTTCATTCTTATTCTTGTTGAAAACTGCATTATAGTAGTGGTTATTTTCAGATTCCCTGATATTAGTTTGAACTAGATTCTTGAAGATGCGGAATTCCTTTTAATCTCCTCCGATATTCACTGACAAGTTTTGTTCCTAGTCTGAAAATCATTTACCGGGCACTACATCGAATGCTCAAATTAATATATTATTAAGTGTTTATACCTTTCAATTTAAATTTACATCAAAAAAGACACTGATCCAGTCAGCATCAGAAAGTAGAGTACACAGTCTATCTTTATCAACTTTGCTTGTGTTCCTGAATTTTTTTGAACACAGGGCGAGTTTTATACTAGAATTTAAATTGTATTGTATTTGAATAAGATTATAGTTGGACGAGAAGGGAACTGGATGTTGAGAATAATTTAGAACTTTTGTTGGATCTTCCACAGCCATAAGGTCAATCCATGTACTCGAAAAGCCAGAGTGGTACGTAGAGCCATGCGGTACTATAGATAGACCAGATGATTTAACTAGAGGCAAAAGGTATTTGGATTGGTTGGAGCATATTCTGACCCTCGCGTTTTAGTGTTATTGTTTATTTATCTAAAATACGCGAAGTTCTCTTTTTATATTCAATGAATTCAATATCTTCCTTTGAAATAGAAATGTCTTTCAACGACAATTAATCCAAACTAATTAACATGCAAATGAACATGCAAGAAAAAGGGTTTCACGTGAGAAAAGAATAAGATTCTGTGATATTCTGAATAAAAGAAAACATGATTTATTCATAAAAATCTATGCTATTCTCAATACATTTTATCCCTGCGCTAAGCTAACTTTGGCAAGTAAAAATAGATGGATAAATAATTATACAATTCTGGAATATCGCTAACGCGCGCAAACTATTATTGGC
Source organism: Andricus grossulariae (assembly GCA_011634705.1). Taxonomy (NCBI): domain Eukaryota; kingdom Metazoa; phylum Arthropoda; class Insecta; order Hymenoptera; family Cynipidae; genus Andricus; species Andricus grossulariae. Next base: position 9,348 of record JAABKJ010013645.1, read on the forward strand.
AAGTAAAAATAGATGGATAAATAATTATACAATTCTGGAATATCGCTAACGCGCGCAAACTATCAGTCTAAAATATGACGTTCTAATTGTTATATTCAAAACGAATGATATTTCCTAAATATAATATTTATTTTCATAATTTTAGCTTTTCTTTGTCGTATTTATTTGTATACTTCTCGTGTAAATGCCCACAATCGGGAGAAATGGAAATTCTAACAAGAAATTAGGCCGTAAGAGTATTCGCTTTGCCTTTATCTTTTTCAAGAAATAATTTTTTTTTTCTATTCTGGAGAGAGGAGATTGGATTAGATCTTTAAGGTTAGTCTTCAAGTCCATTCAAAGATACTCTCTGTAGAGATGAGAAAGATCGTTTTATTCAATTAAAAATCGCGTTTTTGCTTGACGCTCATCTAGTGAGTCTCTTGAAAGTATCCCCGGAAAGGAGTAAGGCTAGATATAAACGGTTAACCTTTAATTACACTTTGTAACACTTTCTTTTGATAGAAAGATCAGAGAACTCGGTATCGAGGGTTTCACGGCAGACCCTATGAGAAAGATAAATCTAATTATTGATGGCTAGTTCTCATGGTCTTCGTGTCTTTTCGTTGATATGCCATGGCCGCGATCTTCCTTCCGCCCCCCCCCCTTTAGCCACTAGCTACATATACAATCATAGACGTTACCGCTCGTTGGAGCGAGGGAGAGCACGAGAGCGAGCGAGCGATAGTTATAATATCGCGTGCCACTTATTTTATATTCATGCTCTCCTGACACCACTGAGTCCCTGGCTGACTATAAAATGTTTAATAAAATTATAATTATCAATAAAAAAAACTAAAAGTTGCTTAACATAAAAGCCTCAATAACTTTCGAAACATCTATCTATAAATTTTGGGAACGATCAAACAAGATGAAGATTTCG
>JAABKJ010013646.1:0-10269 GCA_011634705.1 Andricus grossulariae
ACACAAGAAAGGGGATGTCACTGATCCTGCTAACTACCGCCCTATTGCCTTAGTTAACTGTGTTACAAAGATATTTACGCAGAGTCTTTCCAAAAGGCTGTTAGTTTGGGCTGAAGGCATGCAACTCCTTCCAGAGTGGCAGGCAGGTTTCAGGAGGGAGAGAGGTTGCACGGATCAGCTCTTTACCCTTAACGCAATGATTCAAAATTGTCTGAGACTGAACAGAGGCAAAATTTTTGTAATCTATGTTGACTTTAAATTAGCCTTTCCATCAGTTAGTCATAATATCTTATGGAACAAATTAATCTCGAAGTGTTGTGGGTCAAAATTGATTAGATTGGTAATAGATTTTTTCTCTAAAGCTAACATTGCGATCAAGGAAAATAAGGGCGTCTCCGGATCGGTAAATGTAACGAAAGGAGTCATGCAGGGAGAGGTTCTAAGTCCAACAATGTTTACATTTTTAATTGCTGATTTACAAGCATTTATGTATGCCAGAGGTATCAGAGATGTATCAATAAACCATTTGTTGGAAACATTGCTCTTAGCTTACGCCGACGATTTGGCTTTCTTCGCGGACTCCTTGATTGGGATGCGTAAGATTCCTGAAGGATTATTGGATTACTGTAGGATAAATGAGCTTGAAGGCAACATAGAAGAAACAAAAATAGTTATCTACAGAAAGGGAGGTCCTGGCCATAACAAAAAATACTCACCTTTCATGTACGGAACCTCCGAGATTGATATTGTTAAATATGGCGCGCACATATGGAGTCGCAGGTATTTAGATTTTATAGAAAGAGTTCGAACCACTTTTTATAAGAGAATCCTGCGTATTTCACAAAATACTGCTGGATATGCTGTTAGATTAGAAATAGGTGGATCCCAACTTGCAGTTAAAGTTTTTGGGTAAATTCTCAATTGGATAGAGAAAATTCTCCATATGTCCGACGATCGATACCCGAAGAAATGTTATTTAAGATTGAGAAAACTGGATAGATTAAAATATGATTTGTCAAAGCTAGAGAATTACAACTGGGCCCGCCAGGTCAGAAGTATATTTGGAAAGATTGGGATAGAGGGCGTTTGGGAATTTCTTTCTCTTGCCTCTCTACAAAAGAATAAATCGGCATGGGTAAGAGCTTATGATAAAATATTATATCTAGAAGATTTACAGCAAACCCACTAGTCCTCTGCTCTAATACTTTATTCTCAATTAATCTTGCGAGAAACACCTTAGAGATATTTAACTCTGTCAAGATCACCGTTCGGTTTTATTAGAATTATAGCGCAATTAAGGTTAATAAATAAGTTCATACCTAGACTTATAATCAAGAATAAAACCTGCAGTTTCAATGTTGATGGTTATTGTATCTCCTGCCATGAGATTAGTTTTGATACAGAACCTGTGTACCACCTTTTAGTAGAATGTCAATTTTTTAAAACTGTAAGGTTTTCATGTATGAGCGAAAGTATGGATATGTGTGCGATAAGGAATGCCTGGCTGAATATTCTTCATAACCCGGAAAAAAATTCTATCAAAAAAATTATTATGTTTGTTAGAAAGTTTCATGAATGAGCATTATAATTAATAATATAGTTCAAAGTTTTTTTCTGCTTCTGTTCTAAGTACGGCTTATCTCTTCTGGGCTAATGTTTACCATCAACCTTTATTTTAGTTTTTGTTTTCATTTATTAAAATAAAATTTAGTTTTAGAATTGAACTGTAACCTATTTGTATGGATCGAATGATTCTCAAACAATTAAAAAACTATTACTACTACTACCACAGTGCTAATTGTAATTTAATCTGCAAAAATCTAGATGTTTATGTGGGAAAACATGTACATTAAAAAAGAATTCCAGGCTATGAAAATAACGGTAATATATTTTTTTTTAATTAATCAATTTTACAGTACAGAAATGCCTTAATTTCAATTTCAGAGGCTTCACAATCAAAGTACTCAAGCATACTGAATGCTCTGAATTCCTGAAGATCCTTGGGTTCCTATGAGCTTCGAAATCGCTTGAAAACATTCAATTCCCTAAAATCTTTAAATTCTCTAAATTCCTAAAGATCCAAAATTCTTGCCTTTTCTAAATTTTCGGAATTCTTAGAAAGATCTAAATTTCCTACACGCTCTGATATCCCTAAAATTTTCCGAATTCCGTGATATACTTGAATATTCTAAATTTCTTTATAATCCTCGAATTCCATAAATTCTCTAAATGCTCCAAAATAGCTGAAATTCTCTCAATTTTCTAAATGCGCGTATAATATTTATTGATAACATTAATTAAAATTATTGTTTTCTATCAAATTACTTCGATCTGATTTATTTGTCGAATTAAAAAAAAAGTTATTTTGTTATAAGAATATTGTCACAGTATAGCTAATAAGGAATATAGGAATAAGCTAATATAGGAATTATACTTTTTATAATTTGAATGAATGTTATTCAACAATAATATAAATTATTATTGTGTATTAAATTACTTCTATACGATTTATTTGTCAATTTAAAAAAAAAACGACATATTATTTCTCATAAAAACTTTTTCATTGAATATATTATCTGGTATAGACTGTGAAAGTCGCAAACAAGAAAATACTGCTTTTTATAGTCTACTATTTTTAGATTTGTCTCTACGTGTAATCGATGTCAGCAGTTTATGCTTATAATCGTTTCAAATAAACAGGAAGTCCGTTCTTGGCAAAAAATCAATAACGCTCTACCTGAGAAGTAATTTTTGATTTAACTGGTAAAGAAATCAATAAATAATGAATATTACAATTATTCTGTTGTCATTATTCATTATCTGTGTTATAATTTTGATTGAAAATTCACCTTTCTGTTGGAAAATTCAATTACTTGGTTGAATTTTGATCTTTTTTGTTGAAAATGTTTTCAACTGTTTCTGAAAATTCATCATTTTAGTTCGAAATTGATTTTTTTCGTTGGAAATTGAAACAATTCCTTGAAAATTCGTTTTTTTTTTTTGTTCGAGGAATAACTTTTCCAATTATAATTTAATCTGAAATATTTCAGTTGTTCATATAGGAGAGTATGTACACCAAGAAAGACTTCGAGACTATCAAATTGAAGGTATTTTTTTTACAAATTATTCAATCAAATTTATAGCCTATGAAATGAACAACTAAAAACTTTTTTGAATGAAATTAAAAATTGTAATTTCGCTTTTTCAAAATTAGGAGTTTTATGTTTATGACAATACAAATTTATCAGATCTCCCGAGTTCCTCTAAAATTCTTGATTTCTCTGAATTCCCGAGAATCCTCGAATATTCTGAATACTCTGAATTTCTGGAATGCGCTGAATTCCTAAAGCTTCTTGTGTTTCTATGAGCTTTGAAGTCCTTTTAATTCTTTCAAGTCCATGAAATCCTTAAATTCTCTAGTTTCCTTACGGTCTCTGAAAATCCTTGATTTCTCTAAATTTTTAGAATTCCTAGAATCATCTAAATTCCCTAACCGCTCTGAAATCCCTGAAATTCTCTGATTTCCATGCAACCCTTGAATATTTGGAATTTCCTAACAATATCCGAATTCCTCAAATCCTCTAAATGCTCTGAAATCGCTGAAATACTGTCCTATTTCCTACTAAAAAAAATTTCCCACTAGATTATAAAATTTTTTTAAAATAATTAAATTATATTAGGAGCACAGGTAAGCTTGGGCCTGCTTATTGGTACACATTTAAAATTCTTTTTCTTAACATTACAATGTTTTTAAGTTTGATAACACAATACTCACAGCTTTGCTAAATACATTATTGCGTTATTCTTATCCACTAATTGCATCGAAATCCTCGCAATGAAATTCGATTTGATAAACTTATTCGCTTGTGAACATTTGAAGCATTTTCTATTTTTCAATTTATCTTCAATTCCATTATTGATAGAGAAAGGCAAGGTCTGCTTATGAATCAATCCTTTGAAATCACTTAAAATATTGAAATCCCTTAAAATTATCTACAGCTTTGGAAATTACTTGGAATTGTTCAAATCCCTTGAAAATGCCTTGAAATCTTTTAAAATATCCTAAAATATTTAAACAAATTTCAAATCCCATCAAATTACTGAAATCAATAAAAAAATGTTATGTCATCTCTTAAAATAGCTTCAAATATTTCAAATCTTTTATAATATTTTGAAATCCCTTGCATTTTTTTGAGCTCTTGCAAATGCCAAGGAATTCGAATTGACTAGGATTGAGTAAATTTGGAAGATTTTAAGTGATTTAAAAAAATTAACAAGAATTTCAAAGAATTTAGGATGGATAAATAAGAATCATTCATGATGAATTCTAAATCTCTTCAAATCTTTAAATTCCTACGAAATACTTCACTTCTCTCGAATGAATTCTTTGAAATGCACTAAAATATTATAAAATATTGTCAAATTCTATAATGATATTTCCTGAAATTCTGGAAAATTTTTTAAAATACGTTGAGAGTTTTGAAATCCAAAATAATCATTGAAAGCTTTGGAAATCTGATGAAATAACAAAAATTCATTTAGAATATCTTAATATATCGTGTAAAATAGTTCCATGTCTTCCGAAATTTTAATAAATGCATTATTATAAAATATTTCAAACGCTTTAAAATCCCTGTAAATTAATCATATTAATTAATAATTCCTTGGAATCTTTTAAATTGCCCTAAAATATTTCAAATTAAAAGCTCTTGAAAATGTCTTAGAAAATTTAAAAATGCCGAGGGGACCGTTCTCTGAGGCCTGTAAAAAAAATCCATCAAAAACTAACCTTTAAATTGAGCTTCACTTTCCCAGAATTTTGCATACTTTTGAATGTAATTTGTTTTCGACTGCACATGAGGCATTTTTACAGTATTGACAAGATTATATTTATCAATATATTCATATTTAAAACATTTGAAAAAATGTATTTTTATTGTTTTATTCTTATCATTAAAAAAAGGGCACATCCTATAAAAAAAACAATTTTGTTCTTAAACACTTTATTGCAACTTGTTTCGTTTTTCCATGAAATTAATTTGTTTACAAATCTGAAAGATCTGGAGTTCGAATCCCAGCGGAGCTAGAGCGATTTTTTTCACAACTTAAAAAAATTATGTTTCACAACCTTAAAAATTAATAATCAATATTTAAAAAATATTGATTATCGGCCATGTCGACAAAAAATATTAAAATCATATTATTATTTTTGTTTACTTTCATTGTTATTTTTACGGTTTGAGCTAAAAATACCTAGCCTAGCGTGAAGTGTTTTGAAGCAAATTCGTAGATATAGCAATTTAGGCCAAAAATTGTGTTGAATTAAATTTTATTGTAGCTTGTTTCGTTTTCCCAAAAAGTTATTTTTTTAAATTTTCAAAACAATTTTATAACCAGAGTTCATAACAAATTGGAGATTTTTTTTAGTTGAACAATTCTTCTTTTTTCACTTTTTTCGTCTCTTGAGTTATTTTTCCAACAATTTAATTTTTTTATTTTTAATCTTACTTTTCACAGTTAAAAGAAAATCTACTTGTTCTATCTAAGAATAATTAATAGCAAATTTGCAGATACTTTTCGTGTGAACATTTTCTGTCTATTAATTGATTTTTCGTAACTGGTATCGTTTTTCAGAAAATTTCATTTTTTTATTATCAATGTTGTTTTTACGATTCAAACAAAAACTACGCATCCTATCAAAAATTATTAATGATGAATTTGCAGTTTTTATCTGGATGAGCAACTTTTTTCTATTTATTTTTTTCATAGCTTGTGTCGTTCGTCCAAAAATTTAATTTTTTTATCTTCCATTTTGTTTTTCATGAATAAAACAAAAACTGCGCGCCCTATCAAAAAGTAATTTATAACAAATTAGTAGATATTTTTTGGGTGCACAATTTTTCTTACGTTTTTTTCTCCTGGACTTTTTTTTCATATCGTGTGTTGTTTGGCTCAAAATGTTAATTTTCGTTTGGTTTTTTTAGATTTTGAAAATGCTATAACTCTGATAAGTTTGTTTTTTTCATCCAAAGAACTCATGAGGATAAATTGTTTGAATTTCCGAGTACTAGATGAAGCCCTAAATAGAAAACCAAAACGTCGACATTTACTCGAATCCGCGAAAGTCATTTTTCACATAAAACGAATAACTTTTTATTGACATGAGAATGCAAAAGATATCATTTTGTTATAAAAATATTTACATAGTATAGCTGACATTTTTTTTACGGAGGAATTATGTAGTTTTTATTATAGTTTAGAATTTATCCTCGGATATTGAGAGACATTGTGAAAATTAGTCAGATCCCTATTACAGAATCATCATGAGGATGCAATATACCCTTTTCACGCACTCAGTCTCATTTGTCCAAAGAACTACTTAGGTCCTTTTTTGGAAAAACGCTGGAATCATACATTACATAATATCAATAGATGTTAATTATCATTAATTAAAATTATTATTCTATACAAAATCATATCTATATAATTTATTTGTTGAACTAAGAAAAACTACATATTATTTCTCATGACAATATTTTTCATAGAATATCTTATCTGTTCTAGGCTCTGTGAACGTCGAAAACAACGAAACACTGTTTTTCATGGCCTCATATTTTTAGAGTTTTCTCTGCGTGTAGTCGATCTTAGAAGTTCATGCTTATAATCGTTTCGAAAAAATAGGAAGTCAGTTCTTGGAAGAAAGTTATTAACATTCTACCTAAGAAGTAATTTTTGATTTTACTATCAAAAGAATCAACAAAAAATGAATATTTCCATTCTCCTGCTGTCATTATGTATCATCTGTGAGTACGAAATATGCAAATTTTAAATAAGCGTTATTTATTTGATACATTCGTTCACAAGTAAAAAAATTCGGAACTACTGAAGTCAACGTCCTGAAAATAAAAAAGTATTATACATTAATAATTTAGAATACATCCTCTTTTTGAAAAGCCAATTTTATGATTGTACTTTCCTCTTTCATCGCTTCCATATGCAAGTGATGATGACGAAAGCAGAACCAAACAAAATGTTACCTACAAAAATTATTTGCGAAAAGTTTCGTTTTTCCCTTAAGTGGAAGCTAAATCTACGTAACTTTATTGACGATAAAAACAGAATAAGCTCATGAAAATAATTGTTTCGTCTGTATTTATGCATAATGTGTGACTGATAAGAAAATCACAATGTGCTCGCAATAATGAAAATTTTGTTTATTTAAATGAAGTTGAATCGATTTTTACTGCCATATGTTATCTTTAGACTGCATTCAAATTAAAATTACTTGTTACAAGTGACCTGTGAAATTTAAGTCTAAGTGGAACGATTCAATTCTTTCCTGAAATATTTTTCTTTGATTTGAAATTTTGGTTCTATATTGAAATTTTAAGTACAACTTTTAAACATCTGTAATCATTTTGCCAGTTTATGTTGACTATTTCATCACTCAAGTCCTAATTTTATAATTAACAGGTTTTTCTCGGGGCATTTTCGGTGAAACACAAGTACTACCACAACCTGTTAATTTTGTTTTAAATAAACGGAAAGACGTTTGCTCAAACCAAAACGCCACTAACGAGAGAAAAGTTCTAATTACAGCTTATAAGAAGAAGCATACAGACTTAGAAGGGCAATATAAAACTAATAAAAAAATAGACTGGAATACGGCTTGTTCCGGTGATTCCATAATTCAAGACAAAGCGGCAGCATGGGTCCTTCGAGTCTGCCCTACGGGGCTTGGCCTACAAAGAATAATTCAACAGAATCTTATTTGGGTTATTTGCACTGACATTCATGATAGGTAGGTTTCCTCATAATTTAATCCTCATCTCTTATATCAAAACATTTTATGTTTTAATATTGAAGTTGACAATTTATTTCTATTTTCAAGTTCATAAAATAGATTTTATTATTTTCAGCGTTACACATAAAGGGGGTAATGACTACGTCATTGCAGATAATTGAGAAAAAATTGCCGACGGCCAGTTTAAAAAGGATGCTGCTTACATGTTTATTACTGTGTGTGTTATATATTAATGAGGCTTGAGGTTTTAAAAAAACTTGTGGGTAGATCCTGAGTTTAATTATTGGTGAAAGGGGGAAAAAAATTTGGAATAGAGTTTGCTGTTGCATAAACGTCTTTTTGTTCAACAAAACCTTAACCTTTAACGACAATATTTCCTATGATATCGATAGATGATTTTATCTATAAAATTACATGAACCTGGTTTATTTTTTTGATTCATAAATAGACACATGTTTTTTTGTGTAAGTTTGTACTCACCTGTATAGCTTATCTTACATGGACTCGACGAATGTCGAGAACGAGTTGAACTTGAGACTTGCAGCTAATATTTATGTATTCAACCTAGAACTTCATGATCAAATCCTAGAAGAAAGAAAACTTTTTGTTTTGTAAAATTATCTAGTATTCATTGCACAGTGGAGTACAGTTTAGTATTTTTATCAGAGTTAAAAGTTTATCTTTTTGTCTAAAAATTAAAACATTTTGATGAAGTGACATCTTTTCTATTTGAAAATTCAACTATTTGGTTAAAAACTCAAGAATTTTATTGACAATTCTTTTTTGATAGTAAAATAATATTCTTGGTTGAAAATTCACTCCGCTGGTTGAAAATTAAATATCTTGACAGAATTTTTAAATCATTTGTTGGAAATTTATGTTATTTTTGTCAACAATTAATTATTTGTGTTGAAAATTTATTTATTTTGGTTTGAAAATTTGACAGTTTAATAGAAAATTCTTGCGTTTTGTTAAAAATTCTACTTTTTTGGAAGGAATTTGTTCTATTTTGTGGGAAATTAATGTTTCCATCTACAAAATTAACCATTTAATTTAAAATTGATCTCTTTTATTTAAAAATCCAACTCCTTTTTTGAAGTTGAATCACTTTGTTTAAAATTCATTTCATTTATAAGATTCATCTCTTTGGCTGTATTAAACTAGTTTGTAGAAAATGTTAATATTTTGTTAGAAATTGAACTATGTTGTTAAGGTAATGATTTTTGGTGTAAAACTCAACCCTTTTATTAAAAATTCGTTCCTTGGATTGAAAATTCATGTTTAGCGGTAGAAAAAAGTTACTTTTTTTTGTATAAATTTAACTTTCTTCTAAAAAATCGTACTTTTGGCTTCACTGTTAGAAAAAACAGTCGCTGACTTCATACATAATACATACAAAAGACTTTACACTCATTTAAATGAAATTTGATATGAATGTGCATATTAAATGTAATATAAATTTTATTATTCTGATATACGATGCATATTAAGTCTATTATAAATTTAGCAATACTAATATAAACGGTTGAAAAAAAGTGGTTGGAACAAAGTAAATGCATTTATTTCAATTCTATTTCTCAGCATAAAAAAAGATTTTTTTACAGTAGTCATTTGCATTTGAACCAGACACACATCTTTTATTGATCTAAGTAAATTAATCCTTTTGCTTGATTTTCTTGATTAAAATAAATATTACGTACATTTATCAATACAAAAATTTTCTTGACTCAAAGAATCTAGAAAAAAAAGAATTTTTTCGATCGAATGTGAAACTTTTTCCGCGAATTGTTGTTAAAAATCTGAATATTTTTCAGGTAGATTTCTTATTTGTCAAGATCCTTTTTACATTAATCTGTAAAAGAAAATGTAACATAAATAATTTTTACAAATTTTGTAAAATAATTGCAATTTTTCATGGAAAATGAGTAAAATATACAAACGCAAAAAATTTTGTAAATCAAAAACAAAACATTGTGGAAAAGCAGTAGTGAAAAAATATTATATATATACAGGGTGGGCCATTTTAATCTATAGTGGATAATATCTCAGATTCTTGTGCAGATACGAAAAAATGTTTTAGACAAAGGTTGGAGGGGATAATGGGGGACATCTACGGGTACCAATGACTTTGACCTTGAACTCGTTTTCGAAGGTTATTTCAAGGTCAGAGTCATTTCTTTAAATGGAACCACTTATTTTTGACTCCGGATTTGAAAACAGCGGGAAATTTTACGTTCGAAATGATTTTTTTATCAAGGTCATTGGTAAGGTCAAATGAAGGTCAAATTTGAGAAAAACGTTAAAAAACTGATGTAAGCTTAGAATGCACGTTGAAAACGGCGCCTCTGGTTTTGAAATCTGGATCCGAAAAAATTAATAAGCCAAAAGCTCAACAACCCAATAGCCCAATAACCCAATAACCCAACAACTAATACCCAATCAACCAATAACCCAATAACACAATT
>JAABKJ010013647.1:0-10269 GCA_011634705.1 Andricus grossulariae
AAATAATAATTTTTAAGGAAGTAGTTCAACTTTCAACCAAGGAGTTGAATTTTTAATCTAAAAAGATGAATTTTCAACAAAAAATGTAATTGTTGATACCAAAAAAAAAACAGATTTCAATTTAAAATTTAAAAAAACAGTTAGATTTAACCAACAAAGACAAATTTTCAACCAAATACATCAATTTTCAACCAAATAGTTAAATTTTCTACTAAATCGTTTAATTTTGCAGCCAAAAAGAGGAATTTCTTACAAAGTAGTTTAATTTTAACCTGAAAATGTGAATTTTCAACAAAAAAGTTAATTTTTAAACCGAAGCAGATCAATTTTTAACAGGACAGTTGCATTTTCAACCAAAAAAGATTAAATTTCTAAAAAAAAAAGAGATACATTGTGCAACCAAAAAAATTAATGTTCAACAAAATAGCTTCATTTTCAATAAAATAGTTTAATTTTCAATTTAAAAAAATGTGTTCAAGAAAGAAAGAAAATTTTAATCTAACTGTTGAATTTTCATCCTAGAAGTATGACTTATTATTAAATTTTTAACAAAATAATTCAATTTTGAATCAAATAATAAAATTTGTAAATAAAAAATATGAATTCTTAACGAAAAATTTAAAAGTGGACTTTTCAACCGAGAAGAATGAATTTTAAACCAAAAATAGTTGGATTATCTTATTAGGTTCAATTAATTAAGTTCGCATTTAAATGGACAAATAAGAAAAAGGGGAAAGACTGTGAAGCCTGCAATAAATAAATAGGAATGTTTATAATTTGTAGTCCAAAGAAAAACATTCTAAATAAACATTGAACTTAATTTTTAATACTCGAAAAATTTTATGACACTATTTTGACACTTCTTTGAAAATGTTTGACACTATTTTCGATCTCTAAAGTGAGTCCGAGGCCTAGATAGTGACTATGTAGAATCTAAGGAAACCTTTTGAGAATAAAAAAATAAATTCGGGAAAAAGCTTCACGATGAAAGCCGCCAAACCGCTTACAGAGAAATTTACATTTTCGCTTAACTCAATTCATGTAAATTTTCAACTTTTTTATTTTGATACTGTTTCAACATTGAGTCTTGTAATTTTAAATTCTTAAATTTCAAAATTGTTTGTGTTTAAAATAATCAATGTTCGAAAGTTCATACATTTATACAAATTTAAAGAATTTTATTGTCAGTTATTGGCAGTCTATTTCGCAAAAAAGGACGACATTCATTTGTTGACAAGTATTCAAGTTTTGAGTTTGTTCAGAAAATCGTTCATAAAATAGAAAACTATTGTTTGATGGTAAAGAATCATAAGGGAAGGATTTTGCCAAGTAATTTGAAATTGACAACGTTGGAAAAAGGAAATCTGCCGGATAAATGTTGATGAAAATATTTATTCCTTTACAACATTAACAATTACTTTGAATTTACAAAAATGATAGCTTGGCGTCGAGTTGAATTATTAGCGTATCTCGGCAAAACAAATGTTTTTTGACTCGAATTCCCTGAAGAACAGACGATTCAGAGGATCATTCTCCAATATTGGAAAAGTCACGTTGGCAATTTGGCCATCTATGCGTACCTTAACTCTTCCATATTCATTATTAAGATCCGCTCTAGGAGCCATAAGTGGAAACAAACTTTTTAACCTCATTACTCCAAAGATAAAACCATTCTCTTCTGCCACTTTATAAAAACCTCTTCTTAAGGGGTAAGGGTGACTTCTATAAAGTATACTTTCGAAATGGCGAACATTAAGTTGAATGGGTGTAGGGTGAACTGCGTCATCTTTAGGTGCAAAAGCTAATTCTGCAGAAAGAAAATATAAGTAGGATATGGATTATTGTATTTAGTATCAAATTTATTTCATGAATCTTAGGTTTCATTTTACAAAAAAAAAAAAAACTTAATCGATACATTAAACAGGAAGAAAATAAAAATCAATCTGAAAAGAGATCGGTCAGCACCCTCAAGGGGCCATAATGATAGCTAATAATAATAATAATAATAATAATGATTTTTGAAATAATTTTGCTTAACATGGAGAATAATACTTCGAAAGCCCCCCCCTCCCTCCCTAAAAGTATAACTTATTTTGTGTCTGGCCCCAAAGTAAATTTTAACAGTTTTAGTGGACCTAGGAACTTCTAAATTTTCCAAAAGTGGGAGCAGGACTATTTCAGTTAAATATTCATAATTTTAGTTGAAAATTTATTGACTTTTTCTGAGACTAAGGTCACAATTATTGAGAGGTTTATCTCTTATATCGTTGAAAATCAATTTTTTTGTTGAAAATTGGTTTTCGTTGAGCATTTGACTATTTTGTGGAAAATTCGTCTTTTTTTCTTTAAATTCAACTATTTTCTGTTTAAAATTCATATAATTTTTCGTCGAAATATACTCCTTGAGTGGCAAATTTTTACTATTTCGTTGAAAATTCGTTTTTTTTTTTTAGTTGAACAATTTTTTTCCTCTAAATTGAAATATTCCATTTTCGGTTGAATATTTATATTTTTTAGTTGTAAATTCAAGTATGTGTTGAAAATCGTCGTTTTTTCTTCAAATTCAACTATTTTCTATTTAAAATTCATATAATTTTTGGTTGAAATATCAACTATAACATTTTTCGTTCCGAATTAATTTTTTGTTTGTTTGTTAAATATTCAACTGCTTGGTCAAAAGTTGAACTATTTTATTACCAATTTGTTTTTTTAGTTGAAAAATAATTTTCTTATCTAAAAATGTAACTATTTTATGTCTGGTAACAATTTTTTTTAGTTGATAATTCAGATATTTGGCTGACCATTTTTTTAGTCGAAAATTCAAGTATTTGGTTAAAAATGCATGTATTTTATTGAAAATTTATCCTTTCAGTCAGAAAATTAATCTTTCTTGGTTGAAATTTGAACTCCTTTGTTGAAAATTAATTTGTATGTTCGAAAATTTAACTATTTTATTTAAAAGTGTTTTCCTTTGATTGAAAATTAATGTTTTGAACTGAAAAGTTAAATATTCTGGTTAAAGATTCGTCATTTTAATTGCAAATCCCCTTTAGTGGAAAATTGTACCATTTTGTTGAAAATTCGTTTTTTTTTTAGTTAACCTTTTTTTTCCTAGGAAATTGTAAATCTTTCAGAAGATTTATTTTACAAGGTAGGAAAATCTTCATTTTTTCTCAAGCCCGAGATTCAAAATTTTCTAAAACATTTCTTGTTGGTCCTAGAAAAATATAAATGTTGAAAATGCAAGTTTTGAAACATTGCAAATTTAACTGTTGTCTGAAAAATTCTGCTTTTTGGCTAATTAAATAAATTAATAATTAATAGCAACATTCTGGTATATCGGGGTTAACTTTTAATTAATATTTTTCTGTAGCCGATAGAAACTATAGATTTAAAATGGAAAGATTGATGTTTCAGATTGAAGATTCCGTATGTAGGATGTGTAAGATGCCGTATGTTGAGAGAAAAAGAGTTATTTTAATTAATATGATTACGAAAAGAAAATATATTGTAATTCAAAATTCGCTTTGAATTATAGATATTATATTTACCTATAAGATTAGTGAAAATCACTAAGATGAAACAGAGCAGACCAATCAGGCTTTTCATTTTCTTCAGATGAAGAAGAGCCAGTTGTGAAATTTTGGGATAAGTGTGTAGACTAATGAATATTTTTAGAAATGATTCATTATCAGTTAAATGATATTACTGTACTCGCTATCTCATTTATCAATTTAAATTATTTGTATTTCACAACTTTGCTTCTCCCACACTGATGTCTTAACAAAATTCAGATTCATGATATTTTAGAATTATCAAAAAAAAAATTACGCAATGGAAAGATTAATAATTTTTCGTAAGGCATAATATTTTATCTTCCAATGAAAGAAGTACCTACTATAAAATATATTATTAAAAAGAATAGGGAAATTAAAAGGCAATGCCAAATGATGAATTATAAATTTAATATTAAATCGTTTTTTATTATGAAAATAGTATTGAATTTCACTCAAGAAAGTATATATTAGGTTTTTTACAAAAACAAATCAAACAAGGAAATCTGTGAAATGTCTATTATTTTTTTATTCCAGAAGCTTTAGAATTAGTAAAAAAAAACTAAAAAGGTTGTTAAGAAGAACCGTCATTTTCTACAAAAGCCGAAGAAATATTCAACATTGTCAAAAAGATTGCTGATTTTATGTTTTACAAAAATTTAAGCACTTTCAACGAAATGGAAGAGTTTGCTTAAACCTCTAAACTAATGTGTATAGGAAAATCTTTTTTGCTACACTAGGGCAGAAAAGGTTAAATTATTCTAGTATCTCAACAAAAAAATTTTTTTCGTCTAAAATTCAAAGAAGAAAACACGATTCAGACGATCATTCTTCAATATTGGTAAAGTCACGTCGGCACTTCTGTCCTGCCTGATGGACAACATTTTTACAAGAAAGTACATTTCTAAAACTGTAATTTTTTGTTAAAACATGTACTTATTTGTGAAAAAAATGTACAAATTTCAACAAAAAAATACAGTGAAGTACAAGTGTACAATTAAAAAATTCGTGTAACTTTTTAATAATATTTTTCTTTTACTTTGTTGTACAAATCTACAAGGTATTACAGAAAGATAGAGAATTTTTAATTTTTTTCAATTTGGATGTTTGATGTCATTGAAACAGTTTTAATTTTACGTACATTGTTGTAGAAAATTACAAATCTTTAGAAAAAAAAAAGATTTCCCAAAAGTTGAAATATTGGGGAACTGTACTTTACTGTCAATTTTTTTATATGTGATATATACGTTTCTACAAGAAATTACAATAAAAAAAATATTGCACTTTTACCAAGAACTTTTGCTAATATATTAAATCACATTGAACTGTAGTTCAATTAAAGAAAATTGAACAATAATTTACTTTGCGGGACGATTTTGAATTTGTTCAAAATTAAGAAAGTTACAGATTTTAACGTGGAAAATAAAAAAATTTCAATTTGAAAGCCTCATTCCTAACTTTAAAATAATTTGAAAAACTAAATGCTCTGATTCTATTCCAAATCCTATCCAGATATTGTTACAATCTAAAATATTACATTTTTAACCAATTTAATTTGAAATTTTTTAATTAAGGAAGACATTTTTTTTAATATTTAGCAACATTTTACTGAATTATTTGAAATAGAAATCCTTGAATCTTTAGTATTCCTGAGTATTAAATTAAAACTTTGAACGTTAAAATTTTAATTGTTCTATTTAAAAAATTTTTATATGTGAGTGAATTATTGAATTTCGATGCATAGATGCATAGATTTCGAAATAAAATTTTGAAGCCTTTTAAGCATCTTTAAAGGTTTTAAGAAACCAAAAAAAAATTCGAAGTTTGCTGGGAAAATTTAAAATGATTTTTGATTTTGAAAAATCAATTATAAGAGAATATTTAAAAAGATTAGACAAATTTTGTTGAATGGTAAATGACAATTGAACATTTATTGATTTGGAAAATAATCTAGTAAGTTCAAAATATATTTCGAATTTCATAAAAGATTCCAAAATAATTCAAAACGTGAAAAGATTTCAAAACACAATGTAGATTTTTAAGCATTTTGAAAGGTTTCAAATGAATAAAAAAGTTTGTATCAAAATTCCTAGAAAAACTAACAATAATTTTTTGGTTGAAAAACTAATTCAAAAAGAATATTTAATAAGATTTTCAAAATTCTCGAAAGAAAATCTGGTAGTTTTTTTTTTACTTCCGCAGGATTTTCCAAAAATTGTGGAAGAATTCGAGTTCCATGATAATAAAATTATCAAAATTTAAAATTTTGCAGTTCAAGGGCTTTTAATTAAGAATTTTTCAATTGAACAGTTTTAAAAGCATTCATTTTGTACGCGAAAATTATCGAGTGTTTGAATTATCATTTTTTTAAGCTTTAATTTTAAAAGTTGCAAATTCAAAATTATTCCACTTTGAGTGTTTTAATTTACGTTTCAGGTTTTATCACTTCATCAGAAAAAATTATTATATTCAGTAGCTCGAATGTTTTAATTTCAGTTATCGTGATCAATTTATTCTTAATTGTTCAATTTTTATTTGCAGTCAAAAAGTTATTATTTTTCAGCCTAGCATGACAAATATTGAGAACATTGTAAAGATATAATTTTAAATAACATATATGGTGTCCAATCTATTGTCATAAAAGGAACAACTTTTTGGCTGCAAAACCTGTAAATTCCTGTAGATTCTTGAATTTGTAAATTTTTGTAGAAAATCAAAACTACAATAAAACACAACAATGTACGAATAAATAAAAAAAGTACAAAATTCGTCTCAGTAATAGAAAAAAGTTGTACTTTCCCGTAATTTTGGTTGTGATTTATTGCATTTATTTGTAGATTCCTGTGACAAGTATTCAAGCTTTGAATTTGTTTATAAAATTGTTCATGAAATAGAAAACTATTGTTTGATGATGAAGGATCATAAGGGAAGGGTTTGGCCAAGTAATTTAAAATTGATAACGTTAAAAAAAGAAAATCTGCCGGATATATGTTGGCAAAAATCTGTATTTGTTTATAACATTAACAATTACTTTAGATTTACAAAAATCGTTACTTGGCGTCGAGTTAAATTATTCGCGTATCTCTGCAAAACGAATATTTTTCGACTTTGATTCCCTGAAGAAGAGACGATTGAGAGGATCATTCTCCAATATTGAAAAAGTGACGTTGGCAATTTGGCCATCTATGCGTACCTTAACTCTTCCATATTCATTATCAAGATCCGCTCTAGGAGCCATCAGTGGAAACAGACTTTTTATCCAGATTACTCCAAAGATGAAACCATGATCTTCTGCTACTTTATAAAAACCTCCTCTTAGGGGGCGAGCGTGACCCCTAAAATGTATATTTTCGAAATGGTGAACATCAAGTTGAATGGGTGTAGGGTGAACTGCGTCATCTTTATATGGTGAAGCTAATTCTGCAAAATAAAAGTATAAGTAGGATATTAATTAATAAACTAATTTAATAAATCATAGTTTTCTTTAAAAAAAAAACTTAATCGATACATTGAAAGAAAATCAAAATCAGTCTGAGAAGAGATTCGCCAGCACCCTTAAGGTGCTTCAAACGTCTCGGTTTCTAGAATAATACAAAATACAGCTATAAGGGTGAATTATTTGATTTAATATGTTTACCACATAATCTCAAGGCTTATACATGTGCGAGAATTAAGCCCTTTTTTAAACAATGTTTTTTTTTGTTCATTGAAAATATGCTGAATTTTTTGTCTCTGGACACGATCAGCGCACCATCGGCAGTGGCAGGTTCACCATGGGTACTCTCATGATAGTGTGGTGCCCGTTTCTAGGCGCAGAAAATGCAGCATATTTTCAATTAAAAAAAAAGGTCATTTTCTGAAAAAAGGTGGTAAAAATATTACATCAAACGAATAATCCTTGTAGCCGCATTTTGTATTATTCTAAAAACCGACTCGTTTGCAGCACATTCACAAAATAGATGATAGATTTTTCAGTAAATTTGAACATCTTCCCCCCCCCCATTTACATTTCAGTAAATTGTAGCAGTTTTAGTTTCTCTTTTTGAAGGTAACAAAAATAATTTCCAGAGCGATGAAGATTTATAACCCAATATAGAAAATTTTGCATTTTTCGCTCACCCTGAAATTCCAATTTTTTTAAAACATCCTTTTTTTGGCCCGGGAGGTTGTAAATCTCAGAATTGGGTTCGTTAACTAGAAAAATGTTGAACCAGGTAGAACTAGATAAATGTTGAATATTTTAATGTTAAAATGTTGAAAATTCAACTTTTTTGTAGAATATTCCGATTTCAGGCTTGAAAATTAAACTATTTGGTTGATATATTTTTCACTCTTGACTGAAAAATCTTTCTTAGTTTGCTAGTTTAATAAATTAGTAGCAAAATTTTTCAGGTTGAATCTTGGATAAAACGCTTAAGCCTAAGATTTTATATGTCAGAGAAAAAGAGTTATTTTAATTAGTATGATTTCGAAAATAATATATATTATAACTCAAAATTCACTTCAAATGATAGATATTATAATATTTACCAATAAGCTTATCGAAAATCACTGAAATGAAGCAGAGAAAACCAATCAGGGTTCTCATTTTCTTCAGATAAAGAAGAGACACTTGTGGAAAATTTCGAAAAATGTGTAAACTAATGAATATTCTTAAAAAAATGTCATTATCAGTAAAATTACAATACTGGAATCGCTATCTCATTTGCCAATCTAAATTACTTGCATTTTACAACTCTGCTTCTCCCACACTGAAGTCTTGAAAAAATTCAAAGTTATTTTATTTCAAAGATATCAAAGAAGTTATTACATAATGGGAAAAACAATCATTTTTTTAAGGCATAATAATATTTTATCTTTTAATGGAAAAAGTACATACTATAAAATATGTTTAAGCCTCGGGCTGTCCAAAAGTAACCGTCATTTCGCACAAAAACCTAAGAAATATTCGACATTGTCAAAAAGATTGCTGATTTTATGTTTCACGAAAATGTGAGGAGTTTTAACGAAATGGAAGTGTTCACTTAAACCTCTAGACTAAATTTTTCCAGAAATTTTTTTTTCTACACAAGGGGAGAAAAGGTTAAATTATTCTAGTATCTTGACAAAAGAAACGTTTTTAGACTCAAATTCAAAGCAGAAAACACGATTCAGAGGATCATTTTTCAATATTGGTAAAGTCACGTTGGCAACTTGGCCCTCCTTTTTTCTCCACTCTTCAACTCCCTCCCATATACTTCTTCCACTTTTAAAATCACATGGTCCTCACTCTCTATCTTCTCCCAACATTTACTACTCTCTGTATCTTATCTATCATCTGTCCGCTTTGCTGTATACCCTTCTCGTTTTCCCCTCCCTACCTCCACCCATTTATAAATCAATTTTACTTCTCAATCGCTCCACTCTACACCCTTTACCGTATACCTCTTCCTGTCCCACCTACCCTCTATATACGTAAACTTCTCCACTCCCGCTAGATTTCCCAAACTGCCCTTCTCCTATCCCAGTACATTAGTCCCCTCCCCCTTATCACTCTCATATACCCATATTAGACCCTGTTCTCCCTCTCGCCCATTTTTCTGCTTCACGTACTCCTATATACTTCTCCCACTTTCAGAGGCCGACCCTCTTCATCTTACCCCAACCTTTACTACCCTCTCCATCTTATCTAAAATATTCCTTTCCTATTTACCCCTCCAGTTTTCCCTCCCTACTTCTAAATACTTCTAAGTTACTCACTCCTAACTCTACTCCTCTCGATCGCCTCACTCTTCATTCTCTCATAATAGACCCTCCTGCCCCTTTTGTCCCTCTTTGCCCTTACCTATATATTTCTCTCACTCTCTCTCATGTATACTTCTGCCACTTTTAAGCTCATAACCCGAACTCTCCATCTTCCCCCAACCTTTAGTACCCTCTCCAATATTTTCTACCATCTTTCCCTTATCATGTGCACTGCCTACCTCCTCTCACATCAAAGTCACTCTACCCTTCCAAATTGGCTCACTCTCCACCCTCTTATATTATACACTCCTACCTATCTCTACCCTATTTCCCCTTCACTCTCCCCCATATATTTTTCCCACTCTTTAACTCGTCCCATAAACTTCTACCGCTCTTATCCCAAACCGTCATCCTCCCATCCGAGAACTTCAGTCCTCTTCCTCTTCCCCCTCTTCTTCTTTAACGATTACACTATTTTACCACTATTTCGAACAAAATTAGAGTAAAGACACTATTTTTTCACGATTGTCTGCTAATTTCACTATTTCTTTACTTTTTATTTTAAAATATTTTTCAACTTATTTGCAAATTGGCTATAAATTGTCTCAATGGCTGATTAGGTCTGTCCAAAATAATGGATTTTGAAGTCAGAAAGACGCGCTTTTAACAAAACAGCTGAATTTGCAATCAGATAGTTTAATTTCCAACCAACAAGATGAATTATCAACAAATTACATAAATTTTCCATAAAACGTTTGAATTTTCTACTAGATTACTGAATTCTACCAAGAAAGTCATTTTACAACCAATCGGTTGAATTTTCAACAAAACAGTTAAATTTTCAGTTGAAAAAAAATCATTTTTAACAAACAAAAAAAAGTTTTTCAAATAAAATTATAAATCTTCAACCAAAAAAATAATAATTTTTAAGGAAGTAGTTCAACTTTCAACCAAGGAGTTGAATTTTTAATCTAAAAAGATGAATTTTCAA
>JAABKJ010013648.1:0-10268 GCA_011634705.1 Andricus grossulariae
ACAAAGATGGTTATAAAGCACTCTTAGGGCCGCATTGTGTCTGTAGATATAAGTCGTTCCTGCGTGGGTGGGACACCTCGATAGTATGTGTTCTAGGTACTCAACGTGTATATGACATGCTCTGAACCTATCGCTTGGAACTTCTTGACCTAAAATGTAGTTACGGTATGCTAACGTGGAGAGGACTCTTTCCTGGCATCCGCAAATGAAACCCTCTGTACCTGAATAAAGCCCTGATGATTTGAGAAAAGTAATATATTCAATCCGAGAAAAATAATGAAGGTTATTGAAGAAAAAAAAATTTAACATAGTATCATTTAAATAATTTACTTTCTCGCTGACGTATATTTTTCATGTTTCATTGTCTAGCCGTTAACAAGTGTACCTTGGAGTGTCTCACGGATTCGAATAGAGAAAAATATTCAGCGGGAGATGTGATTCGAGAATGGTCAAACTCGTATGAAAAGCGAACTAACATACTCTTATCAACTAATAAGAAAACAACTCGGTATTAGAAAAGTATTTACGAAGCTTTCCGTGTATAAATCCACCGCTTGGAATAACATTGGTAAGCATAATTTTCGTATGTTATACCGCTATCAATGTAGAAGATGAAAGCTGTTTTTAAATAATTTACGTGTATTTAAAAGCAACTGGCCAATTTACTCCTCATTATTCATTAATACTTGGCCCAAAATAGCTTCGAAAATAATCTTTTTTTCCTTAAAATCAAAAATGAAAGAAGTTAAGGAAATTTTAAAAATTCGTAAAGACTTAATTGATCCAGGTATGGGTTTCCTACATTTCCATCATTTGCTTATGAGCAGTTCATATACCACGTGGGCACTTCTTACTATTTTTACCCCCCCCCCCCCCCCGTTCCACAAACGTGGACTTTCGCTGGATCCCCCTGTCTTCTCTATCTACGTGGATTTATTTCATATTAGATGAAAATATGGATATTCTTGATATTCAAAAGCTACGAAGCCAAGAGGAGCTGTGAATTGGCTGAAAATTCGGGTTTTCAGGAAAACATAAGCTTCATGGTACAAAGTAGGAAGTCCAAACAAAGAATACAGGTCTGCGATTCACCACATTATTGACACTTTTTTGAGCAACACTATTTTGCTACTATTTCGAAAAAAATGAAAATAAATACACCAATTTCTTACAATTGCTCGCTATTGCCACTATTTCTTTACTTTACCTTGAAAAATATTTTTTCATGTGGTTATTCTTGTCTCTAATGAGCCGAAAAGTGGGATAGTTTGGAATTCTGTTTTTTATTTGTGAATCTTTTTCATGCTCCTTTTGCATAAAATTATTCATGATAAAATAGATTTCTTTTCGTTCGTAATTTTTAAAAAATATAATAGTTTATCTTTAAGTAGAATAATTGAATTTTCAACCAAACAGAGGCATTTTCAACTGAAATGGTGAATCTTTAAGTCGAATATTTCAGTTTTCTATCAAAACAATGAATTTTCAACTCAAATATTGCATCTTTAAGTAAAACCATTGAATTTCCAACCAAAGATGAATTCTCAACTAGAATAGTGAATCTTCAAGCTGAATAATTGATTTTTCAACGGAAAAGATGAATTTTTAACCACAACGGTTTATTTGCATAAAAAATATGGGGATGGGCAGTGCAATTAATTAAATTTTGATCTTTGTTCTTCCTCCGGGAGGTTACCAAGCTCACGAAAAAAGCGCCTATTTATGGAAATTTAGATGATGAATTTTTCTCAATTATTCTCTTACTATCGTGAAGTCTGAATCATAAGCTTACATAATTTTAAATTATAGGTTGCAAAACTTGTATGTTTATTTCATTATTATATATTGTAAATTCATTATTTCATATAAAATACAAGATGTGAATATTTTTCTTTGTGTACAATGAGAGGTTGTTTTAGCATTTATGTGCATGTATATACGAATTATAAAAACTGATATTGTCATAACACAGACTATGATGAGACCCAAAACAAACTTATTTTTTCTTTTTAGGCTATGTTACACATAAATTGTATAATTTCTTTATCTTTTACTTGAAATCTTCGCTCATGGCATTTACGTCATTTCAAATATACTTCATTCTCGCGCGCTCATATATCTAATATGGCTGGCTGTGGTAGAATTAATTCCTATTGGTTAACTTTTTTTTAGATGCGCGTGGCTAGACCATGTATTTTTTGATCATGGTAGCAACGAAGAGATCATGCGTTTTCTCTAGCATCAGCTTGTCATTATACGTACGCAAGTGTTATTGTTTGCAAGCCGCACTCGACGCTACGTCGCCATTTCTTGCCATTACGTTTTGTTGAACTTTTTCGAGTTTTGTGGCGTTCTTTTTGCTCGTCAATTTTAAAAAATGTTGACTTCAGTTGATATCCAAACGAAGTTGGAAGAATGGGGTTTGGAGGAATATGTAGAAGCTTTCTTAGGTAAGTATTTTTCGTATTCTGAAGTTCTGAACAGTAGCTGAACCGTATCTCGTTCTCAGTGACAAAATCGTATTTTTCCAACAGTGATGAATAACGAGAATATTGTAGAAACTGTTATCATGATTATTGTGTCCTTCATTTTCTAAGGTCTTAGCCGTGTATTGAAAAATTGTTCTGTATCCAATCAATGGTAACGTAAAAATGTTGAATTCTTTTGGATCCCGTTTTTGTCCTGGCGTTTTGAATCTGCGTAGCAGTGGAAGTTATCTCTTAAATTAAATCCCTGTCTGTACCCAGCAGAGAAATTTTTTTTTTTAATACACTTGGATATCACGAAGCAACCATGCAATATAAAAATATTAATTACTTTTAATTTAGCACATTTTGCTATTTTTTTACTGTTTTTAGAATAATAATGAGGTTAAAAGCTTGTTAAAAGAAAGTATTTGTCATTTTACGTTGTCAGTATTAATTTCCACATGGATAGCCGTGGTTTACGATTTAATATTTTTTTTATTTGATAATATTTGAATAAAGCAGATATTGTACGATAAAAATATGCAGTATTGTGTACAGTCCTACTAGATTTTATAAATTTGATGTTTTCGGAGCACGTTCTAATGCCATATACGAAAATTGTCTTTTCACTTTATTTGAGGTTACATTTAGAAGCTCCGACCGGTTTTGAATGGGATTGAAATCTCATTATTTTCGATTATTGTATTCTTTCGGATTAAATTTTACGAAAAAATAGGTCAAACTATAAAATCATGTTTGCCCCATGTCTCCTCCATGGTTAAATTAATTAAAAAAATAACTCATACCTCACAGATTGTTATAGCAGAATCAATCGAAGACTAGCAAAGAATGTTGAGCAAACTAAATACAAGCATGAAGAACATGGGCCTTAAAATTAACGTAAATAAAACAAAAATCATAGTGTTTGAAGGAAAAGGTGAAAAAACAATGTGCAACATTGGCCTAAATAATGAGAGATTAGAACAAGTTAATAAGTACATATATCTAGGTATCCTATTCACTAGTGACGGGAAGATAGATGAGGAGTTAGATAGGCGCAAAAACGAGGGTCGGAAGGTTATCGGTAGAGCAGGGTCCATTCTCAGAAGTAAAAATATATCAACAAAAGCTAAAATGGCAATACATAATTCTATATTTGTACCGACTGTGTTATACGGTAGCGAGACATGGACCTGCAAGAAACGGATAAGAGTAAAATAACGCGATTAGCATGAAACCTCTGCTAACGATCTGCGAGAAAACACTGATGGACAAAGTGCGAAACGAAATAATCCTCAAAGAATGTAGTGCAACAGAGACAATAGTTGACACATGGGGAAGAAATCAGCTAAGATGGTTCGGACATGTTGTAAAGAATGAAAGATGAACGTTTAACGAAATAGGTGTATAAAGGTAAAGTAAATGACAGTATGCTAAGAGGCAGACCGCGGAAAGAATGGTTAGAATGTGTGAATGAAACCTTGATCCAAAAAGACATAAGCCATAGAAACAGGAAAGCTTGCATGAAAAAATACATGGACGTGAAGAAAGCTAGAAAAGTATGCCAGGACAGAAAAGTGTGGTGACAAATAATTTATAAAAAGAATGTGAGTAGAGTGAATGATGCCTGAAACAAAAGTCCTTGGATACTAATGGGCCCGAGTAAGGAACCTCACATAACAAACTTGTGAAGCTCTTCACCTGGGGTGATCGCTAGAGAAATTGATCAGCAACCTGGGTCGGAGTAGTGTTGCGGAACAGAAATGTTGTCTTTGGTTTTTCATGTTCCATTAACTTTTGGGGGTCTCGTTCTTGATAAGAAGAACAAGCATTGGAAATTATTTAAATCATTCAGCAAAATACTTATTTTAAGTTTAAGAAAAAGCATTACAACTGCTGATATTCAAAGTATGAAAATACTTGTTTTTGAGCATCATTGATTATACATAAAATTGTATGGATTTATTTTAAACCCCAATCACTATTTTATGGTGCATTATCCGACGATCATGGAAGTAATAGGGCTACTCGGCAACTATGGACAATGCGTTCGGAAGGAAAACACCGTCCATCACAAATATACACAATAGTCACATTCAATCGGAGAAATATTTATTATTCGTTAGCCCTGAAAAATCAGTTGAATTTATCCGATGTTTTTTTGAATAATATATCATTTGCTTCAAAGGACATTTTATGTAAATTGAGTATGAAACCATTGGCTTTCTCGGAAAAATTATTTTTACCCGATTAAGGTAGAAACTTTGTGAGTTTGGATTCGTCGGTTGTTAATAATAGAAAATATATACCAGAAACAGTTGTACTCATCGAAACTAAATTACGCCCGATTTTTGGAGTGATCGAAATGCTGTACTGTAAGGACGAATGCAAGGATAATTTAAGTAAAAAAATTGTGTTTTTTTTTTGCTAGCGTTTTAGATACGCCACAGTTTGATGGTCACCTACAAGTATATATTGTGGGTGAACCAATTTGGAACAAACGAGTAAACGTAGATGAACTATGTGATTATAAAATAAGACATGCCGTAATGATGCCAAATGAAGTATCATATTTACTTTACGACTGAGTAATTAGGTTATACCCATGTGCGAATTCACGTCGGCACCCAGAGTAGGACCGTTGCCGTCTCAAAGTCGGATCGACTTAGGCCCGCCATAGATCAGTAGCCAAAGTTGGGTCAACTTTTGTATTCATAAGAAACTTATGTCGGCCCAACCTAAACAGCCAATGTTGGCAATCTACGTAAGTGGGACCGACTATTGGCTCAATCTTGGCCCGAACATGGCCTGACCATAGGGGGAACGATGGGAAATCTTTCGTTAACGAGTAACGCCGACTATCGGCACAACTCTGAACCAAAGTCGGCCCAAAAGTTAACAGCGAAGTAGTTAGTACGTTGTTATAAAGTTCAGTCGAATATTGGCCCGAACATCAGGTGAACCATCGAAAATCTTTCTCAAACGAGTAACGCCGACTATCGGCCAAACTCTGGGCAATAGTCAGCCCAGTATAGTTCGATATAGTTTAAGATCTCACGTTCTCTGAAATTTGTGCAATAGGGTTAACATCACTATTATCAACTATATTTTTTAAATTGACAGTTTAATTTAATAAAACATTGATCTAATAAAAAATAAGTTTAAAGTTGAATATACAACGTATTTATTTTATTATTATCCTGAGCGATTTTAATAATTATACTTATTAACTTTTCTATCACTTGCAATTGATATTTATTTCTTATAATGACAGATATTGATTAAAAAATTAAAAACAATAACCAAAAAGCATGGTGACAGTAATGAAGGAAAATGGTTGAAATAATCATTTACCTTAGTTAAGTTTAATAAAGTAGGTAAATTTACAAAATTGTGGTTGATCTAAGCTTTAATAACAGATTGATTTTACAAAATATTCTAGTTAAATTTACTAGTTTTTATTCGTTTGACTCACAATGATATTTACAGTTAAGATAAACGTAAAAAAGTAGTAGAAATTACCAGTTTTACTACTAACCGTAACCAAAATTTCTGTTGTTAGTTTAAATAGCTGAGCCTAGTAATCCTTTTAACGAAACATGGGAACTGGTAAAATTCTAGTAAACCATTACCAGTTTTTTTTTCAGTGCAAAGCTTAATTTTATCTATCTTATCAAATGCTTTTTCTAGGTCAATAAACGCACAGAAAAGTTTTTTGCTCACTCTCAAGCTTTTTGTCTGTGATCTATCTGAAGCTAAATATCAGATTTGCACATGATTTTCCTGGCCTAAATCGACATCGGACTTCCCAGATCTTTTCTTCTCTTATTTTCATTACCTTACGAAAAAGTATTTTTGAATATATTTTGCCTATGGGCCTTAGTAAACTGACGCCTGTGTAATTATTGCAGTTACCTTTATCACCCTTTCCTTTGTATATCGAAACGATAATCGTCTGTTTTTCCAGTCATCAGAAACGTCCCCCTTTTCGATATATACAATATATTTATCAACTCACTCATCCTTTCAGGTAAACACTTATCGCCAAGGCTTTTATGCACTTCAGCGTTAATGCCATTCACACCAGCAGCCTTATCATTCTTTAAGTTCCTAATTATATCCCTAATCTCAGCGGCACAGATTATTTCAACCGGGTTTTCCAACGTATAGACTTCTATGTCGCAGTTGTGCTGCTTCACCTCCCAATAATTCCTTGAAAAAGTCTCTCAAAGCGTCTTTCATTCCGTCCGTATCAGATACGATTTCACGCTTGCTATTTCTAGTGCCGACTAACTCTGTTCTACTATTTCCTTTCATAATAACCTTGGCCAATTTCCAAAATAGTTTCTTACTTCCTTCAAAATTAATTTGAATTTTCTTCTCTTCTTCTGTTTCGATTTTACCCTTACTTTCTTTAACTAGTATTCTTACTTTTCTGTTTTTGTCCCTATAATCATTTTGTAGTCTACTTCTCTTGTTATCGCTAAGGCCTGTGATATTCACCTTTCTTAGATACGCTTGCTTCTTTTCGTTAATGGCTACACGGATTTCATCATTCCCCCAAGAATCACCAGTCATTCTTCCTACAACCGCAGTACCACACACTTTAGTCGCACACCTAACAATTATTTCCCGGAGCATAGTATATGCGCCCTCTATATCTTTATTGCGTATTAGCGTCTCCCAAGTTACTCTAACTATGCGTTCATTTATCTTTTTCTGAAAATTTATTCACACTTCCGGTTTCTGTAAATTATTCTTTATCTTGATTCGCGTCTGTTTCGTCTTTTTAGTTCTCCTACTTCTCCATCCTTGACCTAAGTTCATTTTTGAGACTAACAAGCAATGATCCGTTCAACATTCGGAACCTCTCATAACCCTTGTATATTTTACTAGCTGTCTTAGTTCCTCATCCGCTACAACAATGGCAATCACAATGTGGCTTTCACCTCTGCACTAAGTAAACAAGTGAATCATTTTATGCCTAAACCAAGTATTTTTAATAAACGAGCCCTTTTCTAAGCATAAGCTTACCAATCTGTACCTGCTACCAATCGTTTTCGAATCTCCGAAATGACCTAGCACCGTATCCGTCCCCTCTCGTTGGACTCCAAGTTATCCATTCATATCTCTTAGTAGTATTTTTCTTTCCCCATGATCGCAAGTACCTATAGTATTATTTAAAGTGTCTCAGAAGGCGTCTTTTGCTTCACTTCTTTCACCATCAACTGAGGCGTAGCACGCTATGATAAATAATATTCTAATTCCTACTTTCATTCTGACCCACGACAAACGTTGAAGATACAAATTTATGTTCCTTGACATGCTGATGTGCTCTCTTATTCATAATCAGACAGACTCTTTGGCTACCACGTGATTCACTAACTACTCCTGACCCTAATTCAAGTTCGTTTTTTACCTTCCTATTTCCAATCGCACTGCTGTCGCATCCCTTTTTCTTTGTTTCAGATACACATTAAATATCCAGCTTCCTAACGTGCATTGTTTCCCGTAATTGCCTATAGTTAAGACCGATTACACCTCTAGAATTCCAGACACCCAGTCTCCATTCATCGCCTGAAACTTTTCATGATATATACCTTTCGTAAACCAAAGTTTCAACATATTCCGATGCTAATCTATTGTTTGTACTATTCACTGTTCAAAGTATACGCCCAACTACCAACTTGATGCGTGAAATGTATTTTTCGAATAAAAATCATGACCAAAATAATTAGCCAAGTCGTCATAAAGTAGTGAGTCCAAAATAATTAGCCAAGTCACCGTAAGGTGGTAAGTCCAGTCATAACGTCAATCCCACCTGACTTCGGTCAATGGAGGGGTAGTATAGGGATAAAACTATATAAACGAAAGAGACATGGTTGGGTTGTCTTACATATTGAGGAGGGCACCAGCCTTCTGCAGTTTAGCAGTAGATGAGAAAATCTGAACATTTCGCGAAATTCCCGAAAATTTCATGAAGTTTCATATGTTCCCGTAAATTTAATTTTTAATACATTTTCTTAAATTTCATGAGCCTTCACAATCACGGAAAAAAGTGGATCGTTAGAAGAACTCTCTAAACCACTAGCTCTAACTATCTTAAACTGAAGCGCAGCTTTTCGTCGGTGAATTTTATTAAAATTACTATTTGCGTTCAGGTTAGTTAAACTGAATTACTAAACATCCACACTCAGCGAGACGAGGAGCTACTATGTGTGGAATGACTTTTTCGCATTGTATACACACACACATGTATGTATGTATGTATGTATGTATATGGTAGGCATTTAGAGGATTCAGGCACATTAAATGGCTATTTAACATTTTATTTTCATGTGCATCTAATTAATGAAATATACTTTTACAAAAGGTTTTGAAGATAAAAATTTTATTTTTCTACTGCAATTCGATCACGGAAAGAAGTTAATGGATGGATTCACTATTTATTTTTTTACATGCATCAGTTGAACTCTGAACAAATTTTTTTAGAATTTAGTGAATATTACTACACAGAAGTGAATTTTTGTTTGGGGGTTAAAATTACTCTGAAATCGCTGTAAAGATTGCATTTTGTTTTTTCTATGTAAGTACAATTTATAATACAGTAAAATTGAATAAATTCTACAAGAAAAGTGTTTTCAGAATTCAAATGATGCATGTTAAATGGATAATTTAAACATTTACTAAAAACATTTATCCTGTAACATGCATCATTTAAACTCTGAACATATTTTTTGTATTATTTAGTGAATATTACAACGTAAAATAGCAGTATTTACGATTTTCCTTGCACAAGTTACAATTTCATAGAATAAAATTAAATAAATTCTACGAAAAAAAATGTGTTCAGAGTTCAAATGATGCATGTTGAATGGTTAATTTAAACATTGACTGAAAAAGTAGAATTAACATTTACTAAGAAATAAACAATTGTCCTTTAATTTATATTAGATAATCTCTTGTTAATCTTATATAAACAAAAATTTCAAAAAGAAAGTAAGTAAATGAATTAATTTACAGAATTTGGTTGGTACCCGTGTGGAAATTTTGTCGTGGCGCTAGCTGGGCCCACAGTAGGAAAAACTTGGCCAAAAATTGGGGATTTAGACAGGAGCAAACCACAAATGAAACGCCTAACCCGGCCAGAGCCTAACTTACCGACCGACTGGGCCCCAACTTGACTTTATTTATTTTCCTAGTTTCAGCCACAGTAATAATTATAGTACCGGTAATAATTACAAATTTTTCATTTAAAATAAAC
This sequence comes from Andricus grossulariae, assembly GCA_011634705.1. Classification (NCBI taxonomy): domain Eukaryota; kingdom Metazoa; phylum Arthropoda; class Insecta; order Hymenoptera; family Cynipidae; genus Andricus; species Andricus grossulariae. The sequence continues at coordinate 9,733 of JAABKJ010013648.1, forward strand.
ATTTCAAGTAACTGAACATTTTAACAAAAATCTTATTCGAACCGGCTTATTCGTCATCAGTCTTATCTTTCAGTTGCCATCCCAATCTTTGGAATTAGTGGAGACCTATACTAACATGTGAAACATAATTGAGGTTATGTTCCGAAACTTTAAAATCAGGTAAAATACATGGAGGAACTTAATTTTTCTTCAAGAGGATTTATTTTGCACTTGAAATTGTCAAAAAAATGCACACTGTAATATTGCACTGAAATAAACTTCTTTCAAAACGAATCAGAATTACGCTTGCAAGTTTAAACCACGAAATTCACATGTTTTATTATAGCGAAGTTGCCGCATTACTAAAGAATGAATCGAAGAGACCGACAATCGATATTTGAGTTCGGCGCGCAAATTGAAATTTACATGAAACTAAATGAAAGCAATGCAGCCAGACGGTGTTGACGTTTTGAAAATTTAAATTATTATTATTATTATTATATCATTAAGCCGTTTCCCTTTCGGGGTAGGCGTGAATTGCTCGGTTGGATAGTAGT
>JAABKJ010013649.1:0-10268 GCA_011634705.1 Andricus grossulariae
AACCTCGTTGGACCCAGCTATGGTGGTGTTGCTTTCTACGCCGGATCCGGTGGAATCAACGGTGACGACGGTAGCTCTGGCTCCGCTGCCGCTGCTGCTCCCGGAGGTGGTCTTGGAGGTGAGTATCTCAAATCATCTACTAGTTGAGGAGCTCTTGATGAGCACTCTTTATACACTCATCATCATCTAATCAATCTCTTCTGATACAGGTCTTGGTCTTGGAGGCCCAGGTGCCATCGCTGTCATCGGAGGAGGCCCAGGAATCGCTGGTGGAATCGGTGGACACGATGCCGGAGTTGCTGTGATCAATGGACCATCTGGTGCCATCCACGCCGGACTCGGCTCCCACGGAGCTATCATCCCCGGAGGTATTGGCAAATGGTAAACGGGTCAACACCTCAGCGATCTCGGCTTGGCGACGGCGGCAACCTCCCACACTTATACCGGTCAATGATCCTCAACGCGCTCAACGTCTTCTTTCCAAAGCTTGATCCATCCTAGGAACATGGCTCACACCGAAGTAGTCAGTCGCACAGTGATAGTCAGTCCGACTGTTCGGACATCCTTTAAGGAGACACGGCCAGTGGGGCAGAAGAAAGTCAAATCGACACTTGCTCTGGTAGGGGGAACGGGCGAGCCGATCCAGGGTAACCGCGTGTCGCGATCCTTGCCGAGATCCCTCCGGTAGTTGGGATCCAGGAAAATTTAGTCAATTCCCGTTCATCCTGAGACCGCGAGCGCCTATCCTGCCAGCCTTTAGTATAGACGATTTCTGGACATTCAACTGCCTCGCATGTGCTCCAATTACACATCATTGGTTCGGTGATGGATCTATGAACCTGTCAATGGACGAGCTTTGGCGCTTACACATGAGTAGAACAACTGGGCTTGTTCTGTTTTCTGAACATCCATTGTTGTTCCATGCTCCACCTTACGTGTTCCACCTTCCGTAGGCTGCCGCTATCACGCACATTTTTTTTTTTTTTATTTCCACCACCCCTCGAGATGAGGCATTTGGTGCTTGCACCTTGTGCCTCACAGTTGTTATACTCACTGCCGCACCCAAGCATACATATTATTATCACATACTCTACCACGCGCATACATGTCTTCGATTTAGTATATATTTCCAAATATACTACTTCTTCCTTCTTCACACACACACATACACATGACAAAGTATACTATATTTGTATACCGTTTATTCGTATATATGTATATGCTACAAATTTGCTCGTGTTATGTTGTGAAGGAGACCGGTAGATTATGGTAGGTCAGCCGTTCCCGTGAGTGAATGAATGTACATAGATGGCGCGCCGCCGCCGGCCCCGACCCCGCCCGCCCTCGTCATACCCTTTCTTTGCGATCACGACTAGCACCCCACCACCACAATAGATAGATACCACGTATTTATAGCGTTTATACATTTATACAATACTTTATATAAAATAAAGCATCAGTATTTAAAACTTATATTGATCTTAGTCTTCTATCTACCATTCTTTTTCCTTTCCGCCAACTACTTCCATAGCTTTCTCTTCTGTCCAATTTCTCAAAATCATTTATGGGGCATATTTTCTCAAGTTTACCCACCCTGAAAACCTACTTTCTCTGACCGAACATGAATTTCGGCAAAGTACAGTCCTACTAGATAGTACTTTACAAGAACAATCTTTTTTCCATTACATCAAATTTGTATATATGTACTAAACTGCTTTTTTATGGAATAAAGAAAATATCCTACATATTTTTGATATATTTTTCAATGATATTTTAAATAGTTATAACTGTTTTTTCAAATATCGAAAATTTGACCCCTTTTTCAAAATGAAAAAAAATTAGATTTTTTTCTCGAATTTCGACCCATTCTTTTCGTTTTTTTTGACTAATTTATTGTATCAATTATTATTCATTGTTTGCAGTGAAAAAGAATACTGATTTGTGTTGAGAATAATGAGTAATAAAAATTGTTCATTATTCGAGTAAATTTTATAAACGAATACAGATTTTTGTCATTTATCAACGAGCAGATTTTCCTTTTAAGCGGAATCAATTTTCAATTACTTTGAAAAATCCCTGGTTTATGATGCTTTATCAGTGAACAATAATTGTTTATTTTATAAAAAATTTCATAAAACAATTCACAACTTGAATACTTTTCAAAAAATGGATGCTGTTTTTGTTACAAAATCAACTGCTAGTGACTCAGAATGGACCTTATTTATCAGGAGAGTTTGCTAGGCGACAATATTTGTTATTTGTTCAAACAAATATAACCATTAACGAAAAATATTTATTAATTTTATAAAGTGCCGTTGATGCCTCGCATTTCTCTGTATTTAATTTCTCGAAAACAAGACAAAACCAAATGTTGTGCCTCAAGCTTGGAAAGAAGAAACCTTGGTCTTAATTTTAAGACAAAAAAATGGGTCAAACCTGAACAAAAATTCCAAATATTTTTGATATTGAAAAAACTGGTCATTTAATTTAAAAAAAAGATTATAGATATTAGATATATCATAAAAAAATCTATCAAAAATATCCGGGAAAAAATTTCGTTTCTTTCATACGAAAGCAGTTTAGTATATTCGAAACAGGGGATAAGAGCACAACATAAAAAAATTCCCTCTCCTCCACCTAAGTCAATTTGTATCCAATCGAAAATAATAATTTTTCTATAAAGTACTGCCTAGTAGGACTTCTTTTCACCAAAGTTTAGGTTCGATCAGAGAAAGTCATTTTTCAGGGTGGGTACGCTTGAGAAAAAATGCCCCTTGTACAATTGGTAATGCGACTTTTACAATTCTACTTCAATACTTTTAAATACTTTGAAATACTTTTTCTCCATCATGAAAACGTCTTTCGGTATTAAAAAATAGTGTCAATAATGTTCTAGTAGTTCATAATTCTATTGACACTCATTGCTCAATTTAGAAATACAACTCTGTTACTTCTAATATCAAATATTTTTTATAATTTATATGAAAACTATAGAATGAATATAGAATATAAATGTGTAAATTCCAAAATCTGGATGAGCAGCATATTACAAAACATTCGTAATAAAAAGCAAATAAGCTTCTTTTTCTCATTATAATATAAAAAGCTTGGATAAACCTTAGTAAAGCACGTTCATCAGTAATTGCAAGAAAAATATTCTACACTTAGATATTCGTGAACATCAACTTATAAACTCAAAGCTCTACTATATTTCTTATACTTATAGAAAATTTTGATCCAAGAAAATGAAATTAATCTCACTTTATTTTAAACACTTACCCTATGAAATTTCTGGTTGATTAAGTGCAATCTTAACTTGAAGCACCTGTAAGATAGACAAATATATTAAAATTAATTTCTAATTTCATCAAGTGTATAATTACAATAATATCGAAAATCATCTGCAAAAATATAAAATTTTTAATGAAGAGAGAAGACTGAATAGCATATTGAATAAGAGTAGGTTTGAAGTTTGATTAATTAACTGACAATATTCCCCTACCAATTAAATTTTTTGTTATATATATATATATATATATATGTAGCACCAGCCTCTCTGCCGATAAAGAATGGTTCTCGTAATTTATCTTATAAGTGGATCTATACATTGCAGGTACCCACTTGGTAAGAATTCACGAATGTTAAACACAAATCATAATCAGAAGAAAAACCTGGCCTTTTTGGCAAATATAGAGTTTTGGAAGTTCCTGATACAACAAAATAGACAACTGCTTTAGTCTCTTTTTTAATTTTTGGAAGTTTCATTTATTTAATCATCGTATGATGATAAATGTATAAATATTTCAAATTATTTGGAATTTTGAAAGCTATTTAGCTGAGGATTTAGCAATATTCAAACCCATTGAAAACTGAATCATATGAGTTTACGCACTTTTGATCCTCTGTATATAAATAATAAATGATGATTTTTAGAATTAAAATGAAATCTAAAAATTGCAAATATAATTATTTTTGTAAAACTCAACCTTTTTCTGTGAAGATAATAACCGTTAAAATTTCATGAGTATCTTGATTTGCACCCTCAATTACTAACCAAACAAATTGTGTGCAAATAAAAAATACAACATGTAGCGGTAATATCTTTAAAAATGTTCGATTCTTTCAATAAATTTGGGATTTATTCTTGAATAAATAATTATTACTATCTGAAACAGTGAACATTCTTTTTTAAATAAAAGAAAATTCATGGCAGTATTTTTTCCACGAAAAAGAAAAAATTTACGAGTCGCTTTTGCATAATTACAAAATTCAACTGTTTTTTTGACCCATTAGGATGCGTAATGAATGAAACAAACTGAACCAACTTCAACTATTTTTTCAACTTCATGTATTTGATATGTACGTTACCTTTAAATTTATTCTGACGTATATCAAAAATCAATTCTAAATTCCTCAACAATAAAGAAAGAAAATTTTTTCCACATTATATCATTTGTATATTCAGCGAAGCATATAAAATGCTAGTACTTTAAAAATATATGATAGGCCGATTAATATAAAAAGTGATTCACTTTGAGAAAATATTCTTGCGCTTATTGAAGTTCAACTGATCGTATTATAAGTTGAATAGGAAATTAAAAGTCTTGCCGCTGCGCCGCCACATTCTCATCGCTCATTGCGCGCGCGACTCGCAAGTTTTTTCGTGCTTTATTTCGCTTAAAATGTTAATTTTCCTTTTTTTGAATTTTGAAAATGCTATAACTCTGCAAATTTTCATTTTATCAAAAGAAGTTGTGAGGCTAAATTGTTTGAATTTTTGAGTGCTACGGATAGCCGTCCATGAATTTTCTGAAATTTTGAAAGAAATGGTGTGAACAATTTTGAAAATGTTTGAACTTTTTGAATTTCTATCCAAAATAGCTGATTGAGGAACTCCATATTTCTTTTTGGTCCCTGAAACTGTATGACAAAGAACAATTTAATCTGATTAGTCTCTCAAAAGTTATCCCATATACAGACAACGACAACGACAGACAGACACCGACGTAAAAACTATTTTTTCTGACTTAGGGGTCCTCAAAACGTCGACATTTGATGAAATCCAGGAAAGTCATTTTTCACATAAAATCGATACCTTCTCATTACGATGAGAATGTAATCATTCATTTTTTTGTTTGCGATCAAAATTTGAATTTTCGACTTTAGGAAAAAACTCAAAAATCGTTAGGATAATCTTCTAGGGCTTTCAAAAAGTAAAATTTTTCTTTTCCTGACTTTTTTCATATCGTACTTTCTTTCGCTTGAAATGTTAATTTTCGTTTTTTTTCATTTATTTTTTTTTATTTTGAAAATGCTATAAATCCTGACAATTTTCTTTTGATCAAAAAAAATTGAATTTTTGAATGCTACAGATAGCCGTCCATAAGATTTATAAATTAAAAAAAAAAATTGTCTCTAAAATTTTGAAAATGCTCTAACTTTTTGAATTTTCATCCAAAATAGCTTGTTAACGAACTCGATCTTTCTTTTTGGTCCCTGAAACTGTGTGCCAAAACGCAATACAATTTGATTAGTCTTTCAGAAGTTGTCCGGAATAGAGCCTACGACGACGACAACGACGAAAGACAGACAGACACCGACGTAAAACCATTTTTTTTACTTAGGCCTCAAAGCGTCGACATTTGATAGAATCAACGAAAATCATTTTTCACATAAAATCAATACCTTCTCATTATGATGAGAATGTAAAAAGGAATTCTTACTCATTCATGAAATATATTTCAGAGATACTTGGTCTTTATTTTCGTAAGGCCAAAGGATGGAAGACTTTGATAAGAATACGAGATGGATGTTTTTCTTAACCCAACGATGTGAACCAGCATATGGGGATTTTTGTCTAAATAGGGGGTCTTCATGCCCGTTCCATATATCAGCGGCATTTTTTGGAAAAAAATAAATATTTGATTTTCTAAATGATAGTCAAAAACTGAAATGACTTTATTGTAAAAAAGGCATATTTTTAATTTTTTCTCGACAGGTTAAACGGGACTTAAAAAACCTAAACATTTGAAAGTAGAATTGCGATCATAATAAACGTTAATAAAATGTAACATAAAACGAGGTTATACAATTTTCTGAAATCTTGTATCAAATCACTTAAGATTATATTTTCAATAACAATTAATTTAGAAGATCGAAACCCTTTACTAAAGGTTTTACATATTTTCACTTCCTGTTTAATATGCTGTCAAATTTCAAAAAGTAGGTCACAAGCACAAGCATGTATTTAGTAAATGAAAATAAATATTTACAAACAATTCATCGTTTTGAATATATATTTTTGATTTCCCTGAAATATCTTGAAATCTTTGTAATTTTTTGAAATCTCTGAATTATTGCGAATAAATTCTTCGAAATTGCATTTGAAAATTTTAGAAACCCGTGAAGTTACATAAAATCTGATGATCCTCTTACAAATTCCTCAAAATATTTTAAATCTCTTTGAACTTCCTTGGAATCCCTTAAAATAATATAAAATATTTCCAACACTTTGAAATCCTTTGAAAGTTCGTAAAGCTCTCTCTCTCTCTTTTTCTCTCTCTCTCTCTCTCCTTGACATATTTTAAATATCATCAAATGTATTTGGAGTACTTTGAGATACCTTGAAATATTTTCATTTATGCTCTTGCAAATTCCTTGAAATACTCTAAAATCCCGTTAAGTTACATGAAATCTGATTTTTTTTTAATCCCTCGAAATATTTGAAGCCCTATGAAATCGTTCGAGATCCTTGCAAATTCATTAAGATACTGTATGAAAAGCCTTTTGAAATCCCTTAAAATTCCTGAAATTCTTAGATATTTGCTAAAATGAATTAAAATCTCTTAAAAATTCCTTGAAATCTTTAAAAATCCATTTTCGAATCTTCCGAAATTCATTAAAAACGTAAAGCTCTTGGAAATTCCTTGGAATATTTTAAAATACCCTGAATACTTTCAAAGCCTTTAAAATCTGTAAATAAATTCCTTAGAATGTTATAAAATATCGTGAAATCTTTGGAAATACCTTGAAATATTTGAAGTACCTCAATTCTTGTGAATAAATTCTTTGAATTTCATTAAAATGTTATAAAATCTTTCAGAATACCGTGATATAACGTAAAATCTGATGATTTTCTTGCGATCCCTTGTAATCTCTGAAATTCTCTGAAACCCCTTGGACTTTTTAAAAAAATTTTAGCTTAACATGAAAAAAACTTAACTAATGTCGAATGATTTTGCTGATACTACTTATCTGAATATTTGTGAAAAAAATTTGTTTTAATATACTGTTTTTACAGAATGGTGTCTTTTATTGTAAAATTTGTAAATTTTAACATTATGTATTAAATTTTAATAACATGGATTTTCTAAAACGGTTGATTTGTTAAGAATAATACGTAATAATATTGATTTACCCTCTCCCTGCCCGAAAGCTTTTACGTGACTTATGGACGACCCCTAAGTGCAGCTAAATATTTGGGTATTATGTAAAATTCCATTTTGTGAAAAAGTTTTTATACTTTCATCCTAGATTCTATTCCAAAAATACGATATGCTTCCAAAGTAGAAAGTTTCCATGCCTTATATTCTTGATGTAGAAATGAAATTTGAAATAGACTGTTACCCTTTATAGATCGAAAGTTTCGATTATTAATTATTAATTTTATTTATTAGGCTAGGGGGCTTAATAACTTCTATGGATTCTTAACCAAAATATTTTTTTATCTATATTTAGATCAAAAACTTTATAACAAAAAATATTTACAGATAAATAATTAAAGGGTGCCGGGACATAAGGGCGTATTCACAAAATTTCGGAAATGCGTTTTTTTGGCTTAAGCTAAATTTTCCAACCTGATTATGGTTCAATTAGACTTAGAAGTGGGTCAAAATCCATGTTTGATTTTTTGTGAACTAATTAGATCTTTGTACCTATTATTTTCACAATTTAATAGAGCTAAGTAATAGCTCGAAAATGATTTTCTTTTTTAAAAAAGCATCTAAGCGTAATCTTGGCGTAGATTAAGTGAATTTTTCCTTTTTCTACTTCGGCATATACACTTTTTAAATATTATCCTTTGCACGGGAAACAAGTGTTATGCCAAATTTAAATCCTCATTCAAACATCATACATAAGGAAACACAATTTTTATGACATGAGAAGAATATAAATAAATTGCGTAATGGTAGCGCACTGAATAAAATAAGGCTCAGCTCTTTTGAATATTTGATCATTTTAAATGTAATTTTTGAGATTAGTTATAAGGTTCACTTGTAATTTGAACTTTTTGATTTTGTTTCGAATTATTTCTATAATTTCTTATTCTTAGATAAACATTTAGGATATTATATAAGGTCTTTTCAATGAGGTCCCTCGTTTTGGTATCCACTGCTCATTACTCGTAACTTATTAAGTAGCTCGAGCGTGGCTAGGTAGTCGTGCATTAGAAACTGAATTTAAAACATTTTAGAAAGGAATATGAAACATGTTTTCAGTGAAAATTGCAAACCCTATAGTGGTATTGATTTACGAGGAATTCGAGTTTGAAAATTATTATTTTAGAATGCGCCTAATGAAGAATACTTCGTGTCATCTTACATTTTGATTTTTAACTACAGTAGAATCCAATGTAATCGTATAAAAAACAGCTGAGTCAGACAAGCATGTTAGGTCTCCTTGAAAATCCACTAAGAGAATAAGCAAAATATGAAACTCTTGGCATTTTTAAATAATATCACCCGAACAATTATAAAAAGCCTCCCTTCATACATTTTTGCACAATTTTTTAATTCTGCTCAAACAAAAATAGTACTCTTTTGCGACAAGAAATTTTAGTTGGACAATTGACTAAAGATGTCACGCACCACCTTTATTTCAAATTTACCATGCAAAGCCAATTAATTTTTATTTTATTCCATAAATATATGTAAAATTAGGTTTTCTTGCATTTTTTCTGCAGAACCTGGAAAGTATTTTCAGGGAACACATCATGAAAACAAAATAATAAATGAAGCTTGTCAGGTGATAGAGACATTAAGGTTTGTAGAGCCATTAAGTATAAACGACCCCAGGTGATGACTTATGAAAGATGAAACTGTAAATATTAATTAAGGATTGAGATAGTGCTTTGTAGAGAAGAAATAAAGTAACCTCTGGTGCACTTGATACAGGCTTTCGTCTCGGTACCGACCTGTGTAGCATGCTGGAGGGAAGGAGGAGGACTAGGGCAAGTTTCGATTGACGGGTAAGACGAAGTAAACAACCACACATATTCAACTAATTCCTGTCTTGCTAGTGACCGTTAGCCGGCATCACCCTCCCCTTACCGACGGGTGTGTGACCGCCGGTGCTATGAGGATTCTGGTTTTTCGGAGCGGGGAGGAGGGTGGTCGGTCTGCGGCTTTCGAAAGCATGTTGATCGCGGAGTGTGGCTGGAGTAAAGGTAGGAGTATATAAGGCCCACGGACGCAGCCTAAGTCAGTCATTCACCAAGCTACCAATCCACCACATACAAACCAACCAATCATGAAGGCCTTCGTGAGTATTCACTGGGGTTGTTCATCTAGGGTTGTTTTCCGATTTTCCGACTTTCTGCTTCTCAAAAATAATTTCCTTTCGTCATTTTTCGTTTCACTTTACAGAACTTACTTTTTTCCATTTCAGTCTGTTAACAATTTTTTTCTCTTCATTTCTATCTTTGACTTTTCCATTAAGAAAGATAATTTAAAACAAATTTGCAAACTACATTTTCAAAACTTGGATATTCAACTTGTATATCTTGTAATACTTTTGACCATTTGTAGTAAAATCTAAATAGTAGTTTGACTTTCATAAGAAAATTAAATGGCATTTTTTTTAACTGGCTTTCAAACTCACCGATGTACTTTTCTCAAGCGAATTCATCGACAACATCTTTGAGTTATTCAAAAATATTTCTTCAAAAAGCACTCGGTTAAAGTCAAGTATTCCGTGTGACTGAATAGGCAAAATCACTAAAGTTGTTGCTTCTTCTCGCAGATCGTTCTGGCATGCCTCGCCGTTGCATCGGCTCACCCCGGTCTTAGCCACGGAGGTGGTTACGGAGGTAGTTACGGAGGTAGTTACGGAGGTAGCTATGGAGGACTAGGTGGTCACGGAGGAGCTGGTCTCAGCGGTGGACTTGCCGCTGGTGCTGGAACCGCAGGCTCGCTCCAGGGTGGTGCATCCAGCTTGGGATCCGGTGGTCTTGGTGCTAGCTACGCTGCTGGAGCAGCTGCTGCTGCTGG
>JAABKJ010013650.1:0-10267 GCA_011634705.1 Andricus grossulariae
GCTTTTTAAACAGTTGCCCTTCATTTGACTTCTCTTCAAAAGACTTTTTTTTTACTTTTAACCTTTAAATGACCTTGGCAATTTACCTGCAGGTCAAGATGGTCAAGGTGGTTCACATTTTTACATTCTATCGACTTGTTAAAAGCATATTAAAGGTTTGCTATTCTCAGAACATCAGTTAATTTTAAAAAAGGGCATATGACCGTTTTTTAAACACTTTACCTTGATATTTGACCTTTCTAAGGTTAATCTGGAGTCAAAATAGGGGTTTCTATTTAAAAAAGTCATCTTTATCCTCAAATGTTCTTCAAAATTGACCTCAAGGTCAAAATTGATGGTACAGTCCTCTGTCCCCCTCGGTCCTGGTTAACCTTTGTCCTAGCCATTTTTTCGTAGATAAAGTATTTTAGAAGATATATGGGGTGATAGATTAAAATGGGACACCGTTATAATATTTACTTTGGGTGCTAGCAGCCAAAATATTTTATTCAAATCTCGAAGGATAGTATTTAGGACAATCAAAATCTTAGAGCACAAATTCTTGTCATCGGCAAAATATCTCGTTTGGCACCAATAGCTCCAACAGTAATAGTCCCGGCCTGAGCTATAGAGTTCTCACTAATGATGTTGGAGATTTGAGGATAAAAACTTCTTAAAAGAAGTATTGTTGAGTTCAACTCCAGGTGAAGAAGACGAATTTGGATTTTCAGATTGGCCTAGAATACTCTTTAAATCCAATCAGCATCTCGACAAAGATCTTTTTTCAAGTGCGACGCACTCGTCAAAGAGTTTAATTGGATGCTGTAATTTCAAAGGAAGAATTTGAATGGTTTTGTAGCTCAGCATCTTAATTGCGTCGTTTTTCACTGCATATTTTGAAGTATCTCTGAAGTGCCTGATGCTTTAGATGTCCCTCGAAGACCGTCGCAGTCGGCAGCAATCCATTGAATGCAAACCCAAAGAAAACAAAACAGAATCAGTCCTTAAAATTAAATGTCCTTATAATTCCCGAGGCATCATTGAGCGAATCATAAAACTTTATTCTTGAGTGAAATAAGAAAATAAATAAATTGAGAATTCGTGAGTTGGGAAAATTTTGCAGCGTGACATTTTTAATGAAAATAAGGTCCGAAACGACGAGGGATAGTGCTTTACAACAGCAATACCGAAATACCTTCTAAAGAATTAAATAAGTCGGAAAATTAATTGCTCAACGTTGTGCTATTGTACCAGAATCATGAACAATAGATCACTAAGTCATTCTGAATTTTTCACATTAAAGTAAATCAGCAATAATCAAAAACCAGATCAACGAAAAAACAAGAAATATTATTTCTGCAGAGTTTTAGTGTCAGAATAAATAAAAAACAAGTAATCTAAGTGCACGTAAAGTATATAAAATCAAACTCTAGCCTCTCTCGTGAGAAGATTTTTAGATGGCCTCGTAGCGTTCAAATTATGAAGCTCGATCTAGGATACGTGTACCATGTACGTAACATAAAGCATAAAGCATTTCTAAGTTGTTTATTAGCTGATTTTAGGTAATTATGAATCAATTTGAACGCGTTAAAAAAATTTTAGACTTGCAAATTAGTTTGCGGAATACTAGAGCATTTCATCTGAGCACGAGCGTGAGCTCTGCCTTCACGTCGGGCCCTGTATATTGGAAAATATTTTTTAAGTTAAAAGTTCTACGAAATGCGAAGACAGTATTTTTTTTTTGTGTATTTGATGCTTACAATGTTTAGAATACATAAAAGTATTGCCTGAAACACAATTTAATATTAACTAATATTTAAGAGTAATATTCTTTTCTATTACAAACCAGCCGGTTTAGACCCAATTCCCCTCCATTAACTTTAAAACTGAATTGTTGCTGAGGAGCACTTTGTCTACTCATCCGCTTGCCCGTTACGTGGATAGTAAACCAATTTGATGGCATAAAAGTCAATCACTAACAATTTTTGGCATCCTTCACGAACCATGATAATAAGATTTTCAAACAATTGCCCCTACTGGGTAGGGAACTCAGACCATTGATTTTCGATCATTGTCTCGTAAGGTGGTTAAGGACTTAGTACAGGTACTTTTAACGGGACTATTAAATAGAATATCGCCAATGAATCACGAAGAAGCTGACACATCTCTTTCTACATGCATTGCATTCTTCCAGACTTGGCCACCAAAAGTTGATGGTCCGTGCGGCAGATATAGATATTTTAGTCATTGCTGTAGTAGTTTTCGAAGATCTGCTGATTGAAGAAGTGTCGATTGCTTTTGTTAGACGTTTTCCATTTCAATTTATTCATTTCATTTGTTCACATTCATTTCATGAAATTTGTTCTCCTATTGGTCCAAGTAAAGCTAAATCTCTACCATGTTTCCATGCTCTGACTGGCTGTGACGCAGTGTCATCTTTCAGTAGACGAGCTAAACTAAGAGCCTGGAAACCTGGTCTGGCATAAAACAGGCACCAGGCGGATTCAATACCGGCAGAAAATGTTTCTTTTTTTTTCAATTAAAAGCATTTAACGTAAAAAACAGGCACTGTGGTCTAATAGTTGGCATGTTCATTCCCAAACCTCTGCGCTGGATAGACGAGAGTTCAAATGTGAGTAGATTCAAAGACTGGCTTTGTAAGAAATAGGGGTTTGACGAAGCTCCAGTCATTTTAACAGTGACTGTCAGAAAATTGCATAGCGAAGTATGATTCCCTCTGGCGCTCGTTCGAATATAAGTCCGTTCTACTACACTCGGATTTTACTGCAATTTTCCTTTGTGTGCTACAAAAATATTGTATGTGAATACTAGCACATATATTTTGAATGACGGGCGCAGCTGCTGGGGTGTAGAATCAGCAGAGACTTTTCTGGGGTTGGAGCCCAATTGACCGTTGATTCAGTGGAAATATGGGGCTTGTCATATAAGGTGTACTGGACAGGGAATGAAAGATTTGTTCATAACAAAATTTTAGAATGAAAACGATGTGTACAAATATGTAGTATTGATGTCTGGGATAAAGGCCAGTATGTTGCCGGCAGATATATTTATGCGCCGCGCAAATTACGCAATGTTCAAAATTGGCGAAACCATTTTTGTGTAGATTGCGATCAAGGTATTAATTTGCGAGAAAAAAAGTTTTATTACAAATTGAAGGTGTTAAAAGATCTATAATTTAGTTGGTCGAACGTCTAGATTGTTTGATTTGTGTCCTCACAAAGTAATAAATACTGAAAAAATGGCCGTTTTATAATATCAAGTTATTGTTGCAAAAAGAGCATGCCCATCTTTAAAAGTCTCTGAAAATGCATGTTTTTTTAAAGCGAACACATGTGCAAAATTTTGAGCTCAAAATAATAAATAGTTTAGGAAAAAAACTATTTGTTATTAAAAGATGTATTGTTTTTTAGGTGGGGCTAACTTTTTTTATGCGGTCGCAAAGCCATAAAAGTGGACTATTTTTAATCCTAAATAGTAATACTGTCATGTATGCTTAGCGGCAAATTGATTTTGGAGAATTAAGTAGATGGCTGCAAAGCATTTGTGCGTTTTTGTCTCGTGAAAAAAAGAATAATTTCGACAGTTTTCTTCTCAAACAATCGGGGCTAAAGTCAATCGAGATTTACAATGTTTACATTATTTTAAAATAAAAAATTGTTATGTATTTTAATTAGGAGGGGAGTTACCTTTTTTTTTAACAATTATTGCAGTCGTAATTTTAAAGATACACAGCTAAAATTTGTAGATAGTGTAGATCGATACTGATACTAATTGTAATAAAATTGGCAATGAAATCAGTTATTCAAATACTTTTTATAATTGCGATTTTTTTACTACCATGCTCGGACGTAGAGTATGATCGCGGAGTGGGGGAAGCTGCTTCCGCCTTGTAGGCACTTGTACTGAAATTGAATTCGCCCGTTCAAAAAGCAACAACTTGAAAAATCTCATGAACAAATGCATATATCGCGATGTTTTTTCTGATTTAATTTCGGCTAACTTTTTGCGCTGATTAGAAATTGTGTATACAAAATCTTAAAAAAGGACGTCTAATGCTTAAAATGTAAGTGTATTGTGATAGATATATTTTCACTAATTTTTCAATTACTGAAGTAATTTTTGGATGTAATTTAAGCAGTATTTCATTGTTATAAATAAAATTTGAGAAATGCAGGGTGCAATATAAGACTAAATTACTAAAAGTATTGTTTCGTAAGCACAGCTTATTTATTTAATACAAAAAATACAAGAATATGAATAAGTATCTATATAATTTAATCCAATCTACGCCTCTTTGTCGCATTCACTAATTCGTCGTCGCTTTCATCATTTACATTTTGTGATAATAGACATGTAAATGTTTGTGCGTGCCTCACCATGACAGTTGACACAATGATGAGAACAGCGCAAGCCGTGCTTTCGAAATTCGAAAATAGCTCCCTTACAGCCATTTTCGCATGTGAAAGTTATGGTTTTTAGTAATTTTTCAGGTATCAAAGGTTCGCTACTGAAAACTAATACCAAGCCGCCTGCGGGCAGTTTCCATCCTCACTGTGTTACGTTTTTTACATTTCCGAACCACTGTTTAAGCTTATAGTATACTCTGAAGGATTGTTCGTTGAAAGTAGACTTTTGGAAAATGCAAAAAGCGCAATTCTTGCAAGGTTGCGCTTTCTTCTTTTATTGAATACATTCCTTCAATTATCTCATCAGCACTTTGCAATTTCATTAGTCTGCGTTGGTATCATAAAATGTTCTTGCCAATGCTTGCAAATGAGTGTTTTCGCTCATAGTTTTCAACGTTTTATTTTTCCCTTGTTTGAAAAAGAACGAAGTACTGTCGCAGCCTATGAAAGTGAGAGTGAAACACGCAGGCTCATACTACAGATACTTTTTAATATCATCTTTTTGTTCAATTTTCAAAGCTATTCTTAAGAAAATAAGAAGCAGATTGATTTCTACAGTTTCACATGTAAGTTTAATTGTGGAATTGACTGCTCTTAGTGACAAGACTTTGTATCTTCTATCAAATTTAACGGATTCCAATTGTTAGACGAAGTTCTTTTTTGGCAGATTGGTACATGAATGTATTGACATGATGTAATCTGTTTCGGCGAAGGGTCCATGCGCTTTAAAAAAAGATAGTATTTTATTCAAATCAGCAGCATCTCTATAAATTCGTGAAACTGTTGCATCAACATGCTGCTCAGAGGTCGCATAGGAAATGTTGCAAAAAATTTCCATTACATTGCATACTTCAGTTAGGATAATTGTGAATAGTATTCATTCAGAAACAATACTTGCTTGTCATCACTCTTATCACCAAATAATAAATGAATGTTTTTCCGATGAGGACCAGTATTTGGTAATAACTTGTTACAAGTAACTAAGTTACGATGACTTGTGACGTAACTTAGTTAAGATTTTTGCAGTGAATTGTAAGTTTAATTTTAGTTACTTTGAAGTTACTTGTGTTTTTTTTATATCTCCTAATAAGAGATTTTTATGGGAGTTGGGATAACAAGAAATTCAATAATGGTGCGCGAAGACGAAGATCAACAGAAAAAGAATATCGCCTTGCGCTGCCTTGCGAGCTTTGATATTCATGTTGTTTATGGCCCGAACCAAGCAGGATTAGATACATTTCGTGTAAAGAATCTGAATTGCTAGAATTGATTTATGGCATAAGATGTATTATGTCCATCTTTCGTCTTCGTGTTGTGATCAGCATTGTCAAAAATGAAGTACAGAAAAAGGTCAATTAGCAAACTCCAATGGTCTGGGTCTTTTACAAACGAGGCCCAATAGAGTGACGCTTCTTTGTATGATGCACATAACCCTAAGAACGAAAGTCCGCAGTCTTACTGACGAAATTAATATACGAACGAAAGTCGCCACCCTATGACACTAATTGATATTATACTGTTCATTCTTTTCGTATTTCTTATGTGATTTTACCAAGATATCTAAAAAAAAAGTTTCAGAGATGGTGGAATATCTGATAATATATCGTCCTAAAAACTTCTGGGAGCTTTATAATTCTTGGTGTCAAAACATTGGATTCGAATAACCTGTAAAATAATATGAGCAGCCATTTGAACAATTCTAGCACGTTCTTCTTTTTTCTTGGCTCGTATATAGTTAATGACATAGGACAATGATGCACTCATAGTCTCACCTAGTGGACGTCCCATAGGAGCAGCACTGCGATAATTGAAAAATTTCTTGTAACAAGGATTGTGAGACCCAGCCTGTCTTTCACATAAATCATCAACGAACATTAATCGACAATAGAACGCATTTTTAAAATGATTTTTGGGTCGTTGTGCAAGTTCCTCTAACATAGTAGCTCTAATTGCTGCATTTTTTACCAAACTAATTGCATTTCGTAAAAAATCGTGACTCTCATTAGTTCCGCAGATAAAACAAAATTGTGAGAAGTCAAACTTACGTCCTTCTGAACTAATCCGCCTTTCTTTTAAAACAGGTGCCGTGGATATTTTTATTGTCGCATTAACGTTTCCTTTCCTTATGCATTAAATATTGCAAAAGCCTTGTGGATGTTGAGGTATTCATACTTTTTTAGTTGTACATGCTTCTTATACTTCCTTTCGCGACTGGCTTCAATGACAGATTTGATTACTGCCATCCTCGATAACAACAGCTGCCATCTAACAGCTGCCATCCTCGACAATTATTGAAGCTATAAAAAATATTAAAATATAAAATATTATAATACAATTCATAGGGTCATCCACAAAAAAAGTCTGCCTAAAGTTAAGTTTCTTATAAATTTTTACTCCCAAATAATTTAAATGTTAAATTGAAACTAAAGCTTGTTTATTCAATAATTTGTCTCCGCATCTCATATATAGACAAAAAGCACTAAAAGCGACACACTAATTATTTGAAGACCAAAACATTTTTTATGAGATCTAAGTTACCAGAAAAATAGTAGCACGTTAATTTATACTCGTATTTTTTTATTTTGGCATTGGCATTTTTTTACACTCCTAAACCACCATGCAAATATAAACAAATCTTTAGAAGTCTACTACTTTTTCGCTATTTTCGTTGTATCAATTTCCTCGACTACTTGGTCATCGAAAAAACTACTTGGTCGTCGAAAAAAGTCGATATAACTCTAAGCAAATAGGGAAAAAGTCGATTTTTAAAGATTTTTAAAAACTTCAAGGTCGTTTAGGTAAGGTAAAAAAGTGTAAATGGCATTATTACTATATAGGTATACATTCACTTGGTTTGAATTTTTTTGATAGTAACTTAGACCACATTTATGCTAATTGATAAAAGATATTTTTTTAATTTATAATTTTGTTTTCTTTAATTTATATATTTATTTTAACATAATAACAGACAATATCACTACTAATATTAATCGCACACTTTTTACCCTTTGAAAAATCGGACGATGTGGGGATTAGAACTACCTACTCTATGAATAACGTAACTTATTCCTAACCGCTGAAACCCCTCGGCTAATCTTGCAAGCTGATAACATAGTACAAAGTCTTGGCCTTGTTCTACGGATGATACGTCCTAAATTTTTATAATTATGAAAAAAGCAAAAAAAAATTATTCACAAAAAAAACTTTTTTCATAATTGTAAAAATGTAGGACCAGAGCCGCGTTTCTTAGTGCTTCTTAATTATTATCCTAAATTTTCAATTCGATGTGGCTATTCATGTGAAAATAAGTTTACAAATAAAAAAAGTGTCGGTAAGGTAGGAAGCTGGTCACGTGAGCCACTCGTCACATGGCCTTAATTCAACATTTATATTTTAGTTATTATTTTTATACGAGATAAGAACATAATATATAAAAATGTATAATAAAAATCGTATATTCAAATATAATGTAATAGTGAATCAAAATGATATAAAAATATAATATAAATAAAATGCATTTTCTATTATAAAATAAAATAAATGAGGAAGCTCATTTTTCTCTTAGTTTTAGGATGGTTATAGACTAATACGTCGAAGGAATTTTTGTTAAAGTTAAATTTTTTTAATAGTCTGCACGGGGCTGTCCCAGTATATATCATCAGTCATCGACGCATTTTTGTAATGCAATCAAGTGATTTGATAAGAGCAGTATGACTACTTTGACATATTGGGCAAAGCCTGGTCTTATTACCCCACCATCCACGGACCGTCTTGCAGCCAAGTGCATGATGGGGGGACCTACAGTTTAAGGAAGGATCCGAACCACCGGAACCTCGGTAAAAGTACATAGGAAAATTTCCAGGGGTACCGGCTCAGGGAGCAAACCTCGGATCTCTAGCGTGAAGTCCGAACTCCGAACCGCCTGGGCCTGCGAGGCTCTACTAAATTTTCTATGATTTAAATAGAAAATTTTTTCTCGCCTAAACCCGGTTTTTGTTCATCAGCCACGGACTAAGTCAAGTGACTGATGAGATGAGGAATTTATAAATTAATTTAATACGATGTTTGAAATCTTATGCGATGATGTTCTAGTAGGTGACTGATTCCATTTCAAAACATGCAATGAGGACTGTATGAGGTTGTCAGAATATTTTGGCATGAAAGTATTTTCTTCTACACTCAAAATGAACGCACACGTGTTTCACCGTTTGGCTGAAATAAATTTTTTTCAGGAATGGTGAAGTGTTGAAGATAACCTTACAATTTCATAAAAACGGCAAAAATACTTTTCAAAATGATGCAATTTTTTTGCCAAAGATACGTATTTGATTGGTTTTTCTTACATGTGATGTGGAATTTGTAGTTCTATTGAATAATTCGAGAAAAATATTAAAATTTTCAAAATTGAGAAAATGGCGGCGGTTTTTCTGAAAATGTTGAGAATAGATTTTTTCGAAAAAGCCACCTTTAACATTTTTTTGGTGGATTGTAGATAATATGGACTACATATTCTCCAAGTTTGGCTTCTCGTAAACAATTTCTTTTCATTGAAAAAAAAAACATTTTTCGAGAAAAAAATCAACATTGTTAATTTGTTAAAAAAAAACTACTGACGAAAGGAGTAAATATCAAGGAAAAAAGTTGTTTAGAAATGAATTTCCTTTAAAAAAGCCTCTTTCACTTTTTTAATATATGGCACCACATCAATTTATATATTTATTTACTCAATCATGATTATCTCGATCCGGATCCATTACCGCCTCTCGTACAATTAATTTTTAAATTTTTATTGGTGTTTCGTTTGTTTCTGTTTTTAAGAAGGTCACTCACGGGGGTGTTGCCTGCGTATTAATGTGAGGAAACAAATATGGCGCATACTTATTATTTTTTGAAGATACGCTATCTCAAAAAGTTAATTCTTTGAATTGAAATAGTTTATTTCGGATCATATGATTTATTCAATATCTTTGATTCATGTGACAGGTATACAAAATAATTCTCTTCGAACAAATGCTCGCACTAGTGAAAAAAAATCATCAACTATGATTTTTAATTAAGATTGAAAAGAAATCCATTTTATCATAAATAATGTTTGCAAAATAAGCAAGAAAAAGATTCACAATTAAAAAAATAAACTTTTAGACCTCACTTTTCGGCTCATTAGTGACAAGAATAACACAATGAAAAAAAAGAGAGAAAAAGGGAAAAAGTCAACCAAAAACCATCCTCTCACTTTTTCCTTTCTCCGTCCTTTTTATACTACGAGGGGACCAACATGTTTCGAGGTGAAACACATGTTCCTTCATTTTGAGTGTAGAATAACATACTTTCATGTCAAAATATTCTGACAACCTCATGCAGTCCTCATTGCATGATTTTAAATGGAATCAGTCAATTACAAAATTAGAAGCATGGTGTAGTTTGGTGCTTGTCTTTAACCGCTGTTAGCCTTACAGAGCGGCCGCGAACATTGAAGGTGACAATAGTCGCCTCTGGATGCTTTCTGAGAGCTACCATCTGCCATTCCATAGGTTTTTAGTCGCTTGCTTTCTGATGGTCTAGGAAGTTTCTTACAGGTGTGTAATAAAACCGCCTTCTGAGCTGCTGCCAGTATACTACTGTTTCCTAAATGTTCAAGATATTCAGTGCATCTTGCGCGCACATTGCACATCTGTATAGTAAGAGGTCGTGCATAAATTACGTAACACTTTTGGGTATGGGGGGGGGGGTCTAGCTTCAAGTTACATAATGGGGAAAAACTACAGGGAAAAGTAGGAAAAAGCGTTACGAGGGGGGTGGTCAAAATTGTCGGAAAATTGCGTTACGAAATTTATGCACGACCCCTGACATCCCAATGTATG
>JAABKJ010013651.1:0-10266 GCA_011634705.1 Andricus grossulariae
GTCTTGTTATACAAAAAATATTGGGCCATCTGACGATAACTAATGCAGTGACGATTACCAGTGCATTTACCTTAACACTATATTTAAACTAAAGTTAGATTATTATATGAAAACGCATGCTTCATTAGATTTGAGAAGTAAGAAAACCCTTGGATCACTAAATCGGATTTAGATCGTTGATTTTTGCTCCAAGCTTAGTGAATAATGCAGTAGTTATTCTCAGAATAATTTGCAAGTTAATTGCCATGGTTCCATTGGAAAGAAAGTTAGGTTCCTCATAATTTCTCCATTAAAAGCTGCCTGAAAAAGCAAGCAGGTACTATCATATAACCATTTCTGCCTGCGGGAAACTATCCGTGCAGTTGCGATTATGCTTTGTGCTTCTTGACATTGAATTTACGTTTGATGTTGCTACCAAGTGTAAATAATGATTTGATACTTGTAGACCATTTATTTCGTAAATAATTTTTTTAATTTTTATGAAAGCATTACTTGAAATAATATAGTAATTCATTATACTGGAGAATAAAACGTGACCTATGTGTAAATGAAATGGGATGTGTCGTTCCCGCAGTAGTTTTTCGAGTCACATTTCATTCAAATCCGACCTGCATTTTTGGCATACATGTGAGTTTTTGAGATTTTTTGAATCAGATTTTCTGTGAAAAAACCACAAATCGCACTGCGAGTGGATGTAGACTGTAGATTTTCCCTTTGATAAAAAGATGTACATGAATTCCATGCATTTTCTATACCTGAATCTAACGAGCACCTTATTTTCCCAATATATATACCTTGAACAATTCTGAAGAAAATCACACAAAATTTATTTTAAAAAAGTGAACGGTTTTTGTCAAAGAAAGATATGCTCACTGATGCTCACACTCTAAATTCTAAAGTATCATACTTTAAACCAAAATTGTATCAAAGTGTTGTACAATCGAGAGACAGTAGACAACTGCATAACTATATTTATATTTCTTTACGTAGATGTCTATTTTCATTCCCTTGTGCAATGATTGGATCCAAAACTTGATCCGAAAATTATGCTCTGGTATTTAGTGTGAAGCTAAATTTTATAATGTTATTAATCAAATAGGATAAACGTAGCCATTATTGGCTCTGGTACCAGTCGATGTCACCCCTTAATAATTTTCTTTACACAATAGAAAAATGCAAATGTTTAACGTACACTGTTCAAATAATTCTTTTCCACAATCGAATTAATAACTTTCTACTAATATTTGGTGTTTCATTTTCCTACAATTAAATTTGTAGAATTTTACTTGTAATTAGTAAAATTTCACTAATTTAGAGTTAGACAAAAAATAAGAAAAGTATAAAAGCAAAAAAATTGCGGCTAGAAGGAAGTAGCAACCTCACATGTAGAAAATTATCCCTGCATTTATGCATTTTTCCAGTGAACTAATTAAATGAAACTCGAATCAAAGGAAAAGCAAAATGATAAAAATAATAGTTAGTCTTGTTGAAACGTTCGTAGAAACATGAGAAAAGGAGACTCGTTAGAAATAGTTGGAATAAGAAATGGAGGAAGTACTTGACTTTAGTATTAATTAGAGAAGAAGAAATCCAAATTGAAAAGAGGCACGTATTTCATTAATTAATCGTTGAATAAATAAACCTCTGTTTCTATTTTTTTTTGTAATTCATCTCTTATTCGATAGTGAATTAATTAATGCAAGTAATGAAACAAAGGATTTTGTTCTGTGTATCTAACGAATTCTAAGAAAGAATATATGTCACTATTCTTTCATAATTTTACTCTAATTTCTAGGAAACATTCTAACAATATAGGTATAATTTCATGATTCCTTTCCTCTTTCTTAGCAAACGCATGTCCTGGCTTTTGCCTATTGTCTTCATTTGATGTTGCGTCTTTACTGAAGGGTTTAGTAATTCATAAAGTCCAAATTTGAACATTAGAAAGTCTTTTAACTACTAAGGTAGAAGAAAATGTACTTTCCGTTACTTTATCCATGAATTTTGCTTAGTAAAATCTCGAATATTGCATGCGTGCACAAATGTCTACTTTTGATCAAAAAATACTGCCATAAATTTCCTTTCATTAAAAAAAATTGTTTAGAGATAGCGATATGCCGTTTTAGCTTTGAAAATTAATCTTTCTCAGTCTGTAATTTAAAAAATATATAAATTTGAGGCTAAAATTTCTCCCTGCACCAAATACTAAATGCCGTAGTTTAGGAATATCTTCAATTTAGAAATTAATTTTTCTCCAAATTCTTGATTTATTCAGGAATTTAGAACACTTTCAGGTCCCTTTTCTAAATTCTTAGAACATTTTAGCTATTTAGAAAAATCTGAAACTCAAGCTTAGAATTAGTCTTTATTTTATTTTATACATAACCATGGTATAATTTAGACGCCAGCCAATCAATTCCTTTCCCGTAGCCAGGGGTTAAAAAATGCAATCGCAAAGCTGCAAAGTCTTGCTGCAAATGAAAAAGTTGTGCTTATTTTAAGGCTGGAATAAAGCGTAACTCTCGTTTCCACCAAAGTGCTTTCTGCTGCAACGAATATTTCATATCTTTTTATTTAATTAACAGAAAGTACAGGTTCAATAAAAGCTGATAAAATTTCATTTTCAATCAAGGTAACGTTTGAAAAGATACTTGAAAATCACCGATAAGCTTTCTATAAACGTATTTTTGTATCTGACATTTAAATGTTGGAAGACTTGAATGAATGTTGAAAAATTCGATTTTTTTTTTTTAATGATTTTTCGTTCAGATTTTGGACAAAACCGAGTGCGAAGCACGAGATACGTGATTAGAATGTGTTCGTTAAAGCCAAAGGAGCTTTAACAAAAGAGAAGTCACAATCACCAAATTACAGTTGTCGATGATTTGACCTTTAATTTTAAAAGGTCTGAGCGCAAATGCGGGGGAAATACAAAGACCGAGCGCGCAGCGCGAGGTAAACACATAATCGAGCGCGAAGCGCGAGATAAACATATTATCGACCGCGAAGCGCGAGAACCAACAGTCGCGCGCCCCAGGCGCGCTCAAACTTGCGAGCGAAGCCAGCCGCGCGCAAAGCACGCGATGAGAATGTGCCCGCGCGGCGGGCAGATTTTTTTATCTGAAAATGTAATAATACCATGTTTGGTTGAAAATTTATCTTCTTCAGTTGAAAGTTAAACTATATGGTTGAAAATGCCTGTATTTTGTTGAAAATTTGCCTTTTTGGGTATAATATTAATCTTCTCGGTAACTAATTCATCTTTATATTAAAAATTTCATTTTTTTGTTGTGGAAAACTTAACTTGATTGAAAAGTAATTTTTTGACTGGAAATTTAACTATTATATTCTAAGTTGAAAATGTATCTGTTTTAGGCGGAAATTCAATTAGTTCGTTGAAAATTCAACTATTTGGTTAAAAATTGATTTTTGATTTTTGAAGATTCATCATTTTAGTTGAAAAATTATTTCTTTGGTTGAAAATTTAACTATTTGGTTGCGATTTCGTCTTTTTCGGTTGGAAATTAATTTTTTAACTCAAAAATGCAGCTATTCCTTTTTGACTTAAAAATTGATCTTTTTTCAGTTGAAAATTCCATTTTTTGGTAGAAAATTAATATTTGTGGGGCGAAAATTCAACTTTTTTGTAAAGAATGCGTTTTTGTTGCTCTAAAATTCAACTACTTTGTTGCAAATTAACTCCTTTGTTAGTACGAGTAATTCATATTTTCGTGTTGAAAACTCGACTCTTTTGTAGAAATTTTGTCATTTTGGCTTAAAAAACCAACATTTTGGATGAGATATTTTTCTTTATTGACTGGAAAATCTTTCTTGGTTGAAAATTCAACTCTTTTGTTAAAAATGCCTCATTTTTTGTTTGACAATTAGCCTGTTTTGGTTGAGGATTCAACTCATTTGTTAAGATTATGTCCTTATTGCTTTAATGCAAGTGTTTTTTATTGAAATTAAAGTCATTGTTTGGTGGAAATCGAGGTGGAAATATGAAGTATTACACTTTTCGTTGAGAATTCATTTTTTTCGAAGATTCATCACTGTGGTTAAAAATTTAACTATTTGGTTTAAAACTTAACTATTTAATTCTTACATTTTTGGTTCAAAGCTTATATTTGTAGGTTAAAATTTCAACCATATTTGGTTTTATTAATTCGTCCATTTTACGTATGTCTTATATAATTTTTAGATGACCCCTTATAAAATTCTGTATGACTCTTGTCACTGATAGTATTTAAAATATATTTAGCAACAAACTTTTTTTTCTTTAACATGATTAATCTCCAAGAAAATCAAAAATTGGTCAGAAGAAAGTTAGACCATTTCGAAATTGGGATTTTGTAGCAACCCTGTTGGAAACTCAACTTTTTATCGAAATTGAGATATTCATACCGTTGGCCTGGTATCGAAAAGCTGCATCTGATGGTGGTAATGAAAATGAAATAAATTATATTAATTAAATGCAAAGAGGATGTAAATCATTGAAAATTGAAGCGACTTGGCTTTCATACACCATAAAAAGGGCGTATCTCAGCGAATTCTTGTAAATAGGCTTTTTGACGTAAACAACAATTGGATTTTTCCCCGATATACTCGTATGTACTTTTCGAGAGTAACGTGTCTTTCCTTCTTATTCTATATGAAACTCTCGCAAGACATCCGCTACAACGAAGATGTAGCGAAATTATTATTTATATTTTGAAATAATTTTTTGATCAATGAATGCAAAATGATTGATCTGCTTAGAAATCATGTATGGAATTTTAAAAATTTCTGTACAAAACCGCGACTTGGCATAAACAATTTTTATTGGACAACTCCGCTCGAACTGTAAGAAATTTTTTTTTTAAGAAATAGTAAATTTAAATAAATTACAACTTAGAGCAAATTCCAGCAGAAATTCAACCTGTTGAAGTAAAACTATTGCATTTTAAACAAAACAGATGAATTTTTAACCAATAAGATTAATTTTATACCAGAAAAGGCGAATTTTAAACAAAATACATAAAGGTTCAACATAAAAAGATTAATTTTAGGTTAAAAAAAATTGATTTTGAAGAAAAAAAAGTCAATCAAATATATGAATTTGAAACTAAAATGATGAATCTTCAACAAAAAAAAATAATTAATTTTTAACGGAGTAGTACAACTTTGAACTAAGTCGTTTAATTTCCAACAAAATAGTTCAATTTTCAACCAGAGATATGTATGGACAACTAAAATAACGAACATTCAACCAACAAAAAATTAATTTTCAATGGAGTAGTAAAACTTTCAACCAAAAATATAAATTTTCAAACATGATTAATTTTGTACCAAAAAAAAGTTTCTACAGAATAGTTAAATTTTCTACCAAAGAGATGAATCCTCAGCAAAAACTGATTAATTTGTAAACTAAGAAGAGAAATTTTCAACAAAAGAGTTTAATTTTCGACTAGGTAAAATTATCCAGGCAAAAAAGGAAAAAAATTGATCTAAAATGTTGAATTTTCAAGCAAAAAAAAAAATGAATTTACTACATACCAGTTGAGTTTTCAACCCATGAATATTATTTCTCTACCAGCATAATAGTAGAATTTTCAAACACGAGGAATTAAAAAAAAAAAGTTTAACTTTTAATTAAAGATATGAATTTGAAAATGAAATAATGAATCTTCAACCAACAAAAAATTAATTTTTAACGGAGTAGTACAACTTTTAACCAAGTCGTTGAATTTTCAACAAAAAAGTTAAATTTTCAACCAAAGATATGAATTTGCAACTAAAATAATGAATCGTTAACGAACCAAAAATTAATTTTCAACGCACTAGTACAACTTTCAATCATTTCGTAGAATTTTCAACCAAAAATATGAATTTTCAAAAGAGAATATTAATTTTCTAGCAGAAAAAAAACGAATTTTCAACAA
This sequence comes from Andricus grossulariae, assembly GCA_011634705.1. NCBI lineage: Eukaryota > Metazoa > Arthropoda > Insecta > Hymenoptera > Cynipidae > Andricus > Andricus grossulariae. The sequence continues at coordinate 5,922 of JAABKJ010013651.1, forward strand.
AATAGTTCAAATTTCAACCAGAGATAAATCCTCAACAAAAACTGATTAATTTTCAAACTAAAAAGAGAAATTTTCAACAAAAGAGTTAAATTTTCAAACAAAGATATGAATTTGCAACTAAAATAATAAATCTTCAAACAAAAGAAGAAGAATTTTTAACGGAGTGGTACAACTTTAACCAAGTCATTGCATTTTCAACCAAAAATATGAATTCTGGACAAAAAATAATTAATTTTCAAACTAAAAAGAAAAACGTTCAACAAAAGAGTTTAAATTTCAATCCAGAAAGATTTGTCAGGCAATAGAAAAAAGTTTTATCCAACATGTTGAACTTTCAAGCTAAGAAGACGAATTTTCTATAAACCAGTTGAGTTTTCACCCCCAAATATATTAATTTTCTACTAAAACAGTTGAATTTTCAAATCAAAAAGACGAATGTTTGTAAGACTATATACTTGTTATGGACGCATTTTCGTTTTTAAATTCAATTTTACTAAGATACCTTGATGATGCATTATATATACAAAATACATCATAAAACGTAAAATAAGCGTTAAATAAAGCGAGTTATGGAATGAGTATTATAAAAAGTAAAATGAAATAGATATTTATAAAAAGTTGTAAAATCACAAATGTTATTTACCTCAGAACAAGAATTAGTTGAAAGAAAGTAACACATTGTTAAGCATTTCGTTTTGGAAAATTTGAATTTCTGCTTTTGCCAGCTGTATCATCTGTATCAAATTATCCATACGAAATAACAACTACTTCTAGTTTTAAATCACCTGAAACTATTAAATTAGGACTTCTACATAAGTTAAGAATATATAATCGATAGTGAAAGAATAACTTTTACTTTTCGCTCTTGTTATTTTACTTGTACTTTGAAAGAAAGAAAACCATTTGCAACTAACCAGAAGTGTGCTTAGCAGGGGGACATTCTTAAACACCTTACCCCTATGCATGTTTGCTCCCTAATTTTATACAATCATAGTAACATTTTGGGTGGGGGGTTGAAATAGCAATCTAGATTAGAATAAAAATGTTTAAAAAATGATTTAAATGTAATTAATAACTAATCGGCAAGACCAACCCCTACAGCATCCGTGAAAGAATAAGCGATTCCGACGTAACATGAGGAACGATTGTTCCCAAAGAGAGTATACAAATCTTGAATGAATCGGCCATTCAGCTTTGATTCTCCTAAGAAAGGCGACTAATGAGCCACGCCGTCAAGATAAGAGGATGTTTTACCAGCAAATTAAATAAACGAAATTATTTATTGAAAGAGTTATAGATTGACAGTCTGTCGATCAAGCATTATTCGCATTCACTTTGTGCTTATTGGCTTGCATCAATGTTTCGACACGCTTCAATCGATTCTTGTCAGAGTGATGCCGTGGTGTTTAGTGTTGAAGAAGACGGATGATATCATAGGAAATTGTAAATTCACACTTCACCAATAAGGCTTGATATATTCAATTATTCATAGAACTATCATAAACCTTCATTTATAAAATTATAAAGTTTCTATTCATATATTACTACACACCTCTTTTCAACTACTTTTTTTTCAATTATCAGCGTCTTCAGCTAATTCAAACAAAATTGTATGTATCTTAAATTAATTTGAGAAATAGATAACAAAGCGCCGCCAAATAATACATTCTTGCTAGGATTAAATACAAAATTAGAGAGGAAATATGCAAGACAATCATATATAATTTTATCTACAGTAAAATATGAAAAATTATTCAACAAAAAGAATGGATAGTAAGAAAAGAGAAAAATTTCATAAACATTTCACAATAGAATGTTGTGAGATCACTAACATTCGCCAATCGTGTTAATGAATAAAACATTTTTGTCATTAAAAGATTATAATATTTAAACTATACATGTCCCAGAAGTAAAATATCTTCAATAATAATATCAATTACTTCGTAACTTTATAGGTTGCTTTCTCATAAATATTGCTTATTGTGATTATACCTGACCCATAATTAGTATTAATTTTTATTTTAATGAGAAAAACATGTGCAATGTTGTTTAAGTAATTTTTCAGTTGCAAGAAGAAAATTCGCCAATGCTTATATTGATAAATATAATGGTTTTCACCTGTCTTCAAATTTGTAATTCATATTATTATTGAAGATATTTTTTTACTTCTGGAAGATGAATGATTTAAATATTATAATCTATAGTAATGACAAAAATGTTTTATTCATAAATAGTGTTTGGCGAATGTTAGTGATCTCATAACATTCCATTGTGAAATGTTTATGACGTTTTTCTCCTTTCCTTACCTTCCTTTCTTTGTTGAATAATTTTTCATATTTTACTATAGAAAGAATAATATATGACTGTGTTGTATTCCTTCTATAATTCTGTATTTCATCCTAATAAAAATGTTTTATTCGGCGGCGTTTTTTTAACCTCGTTTCTTTCGAGGTTTTGTTTTGAGGCATATTACATTTTCATATCTTAAAAGTATTGGAAAAAAAATCAAACTTCCTAATTTCTCCTTTCTCTCATTTTTCCAATAAAATCCGAGCTGAATTAATGGAAGCCAATAAGAAAATGCCTCTATTTTTGTTTGAAAGTTCTTTTTTTTTTTGGTGAAAAATCTACCATTTTATCTTTGGTTGAGACCTAATCTTTTTTTGTTGTTAATAATTTTATTATTTTCTTTAAAACTTTATTATTTTATTGAAAATTGTATTATTTTCTTGAAAAATCAACAATTTTGTTAAAGTCATCTTTTTTGTTCAAAATTCAACCATTTTCATACAAAATTCAACTATTTGGTTGAAAACTAACATTTTTTGTTAAAAGTTCATAATTTCGGGTTCAAATTTCTACTGTTTTGTTGAAAAATCGTCTTTTTGGCTTGACAATTCATCATTTTGGATGAAACTTTTTTTTATTAATTGCTTGAAAAATCTTTTATTTTTTTTTTATAAAATTTTTTTGCCGAAAATTCGTTTGTTTCGTTTGGAAAATTCATTTCATTAGGTATTAATTTGATATTTTTTGGTTAAAAATGCAACTTTTTGTTCGAAAATTAATCAGTTTTGTTTGAAAATTCAAAATTTGTATTCAAAATTCGTTTTATTTGGATGAATTCAATTGTTTTTAATTTAGAAAAATATATTTTTTGGATTAAATATTAACTATTACATTTTTTGTTAGGAACTCATCTTTTTGCTTGAAAATTCAACTACTTGGTTAAAAGTTTAACTACTTTGTTAAAAAATTTGGTTGTTGAAGATTTATTATTTAAGTTACCAATTAATCTCTTTGGTTGAAAATGTACCTATTTTGTTGAAAATTCGTCCCTTTTTGTTGAAAATTCAACTATATTTATGGCAAATTCAACAATTTGGTTGAAAATGAACTTTTCTGTGGAAAGTTTTCTTTTTTGTAGAAAATCAGTTTTGTTTGCTTGAAAATTTATCTGATATCTTTTTATTTCTTGACTGTTTTTGATTTGAAATTTAAATCTTTTTTGGGTTTAAATATCAACATTATTACATTTTTTGCTGGGAATTCATATTTTGAGGTTGAAAATTCAAATACTTGGTTAAAAGTTCAACTAATTTGCTGAAAATTAATTTTGTTGGTTGAAGATACATTATTTTAGTTGAAAATTCATCTCTTTGTTGGAAAATGTGACTCTTTTGTTGAAAATTCGTCTTTTTGGTTGAAAATTCAACTATTTTGGTAGAACATTCAATTACTTGCTTGAAAAATAACTTTTTTGTTGAAACTTCATATTCGCATGTTGAAAATTCAACTCTTGTAGAAAAATCGTCCTTTTAGCTTGAAAATTCAACGATTTGGTTTAAAAATCAACTATTTTGTTTAACAGTCGTCTTTTTTAATGAATTCGACTGTTTTTTTAAATATAAAAATAAAATCTTCTTTGAAATATCATTTATCACATTTTTTTTAGTTAAGAATCCATTTTTTTATGGTTGATTATGAACCAATCTATTTAGATTATTACATTTTCCAATTAGGAAAAGAAATAATCAAAAATTTAATGTATTTCTAACATTACTAATATTTAATGCATTCTTCTGTCAAAATTTTTTCATAAAAAATAGATTTTTTTCAAGAAATTGAGGTAAAATTATTAAGACTCAATTAAAAGAATTAAGAAAATATTCATAAGCAAACCCTGCAGATTGGAACGAATCATGAGTTTTGGCTTGAAGGTTTAATAATGCAGGTGGACTTTTTATTTTATTAACTTATTATTTTGTTTATTAAAATGCTAGTTTTCGAATATAATATATATATATATATATATATAATACTATGTTATTAATCAACATTGGTT
>JAABKJ010013652.1:0-10266 GCA_011634705.1 Andricus grossulariae
ATAACTTGTTTGAACACACTGTATAAGATCCTTACAGCTGTCCTAAACAACAGGATTGTTCGGCGAATTGAGCCTGTGTGGCGTGAGATGTACGAACAACATGGCTCGAAAAAAGGTGTGGCAGGCTGTCGAGAGAACCTGCTAATTGACAGGTGTGTCTGTAAAGACGTTGCAGCCCATCAACGCGTCCTGCCAATGGCCTGGATTGACTACCGGAAAGCTTTCGAATCAACCTCTCATAGACTTATCACCTGTCTGTTGGAAAGCTTGAAGGTGCATCCACACATAGTGAGATGCATAGAGAGATTGATGCCCCTTTGAAAAACTTGATTTACTATCTCATCTGGAAATTATCGTGTGACAACAAACAGCGTCACCTTCTAGAAGGATGTCTTTCAGGGCGATACCATGAGCCCCTTGCTTTTTAGCATCACACTTCTGCCTCTATTTCTCGCACTACGAAATTCTTCTGGATACCTCAGTGGCGACACTAACCATCACGAGCATTAGGTCACTCATGTATTTTATATGGGTGCCCCAAAGATCTATGCCTCTAATAAAAGCAAAATTTAAACTGCTATAAATATCATCAAGGAGTACACAGGAGAGATCGGGTTGGACTTTGGGTTGGATAAGTGTGCTAAAATTCATCTGATGAAAATAAAGATTGTTGGCGTTCCCAAGGACCAAGGACAAGGACACCTTAACATCACCAAGGACATCTCAACACAAGATACAAGCATCTTCTTCGGCAGATTTGGTCTTCAAATCTGTCGGCGTTGAACAAGGTATCTGCGACTAACATGTTTATCGTCCCGGTTCTACTCTGCTCGTTTAGAGTGGTTCACTGGACGAAGAACGAGCTTACGGCCCTTGATATTACCACACGTAAGATCATGCATATGCATAAAAGCTTGAATATCAATTCTTCTGTTCCGCGGTAATACATCTCACGCTGTCAAGACGGACGCGGACGTCTGAATCTCCAGTGTCTTCATAACCGAATTGTTTTACGTACAGCTTATATCGTTGCCAATTGCAGAGATCATCTTCTAAAAATGGTCAGGAACCACGATATGATTGGTGAAGGAGCGTTCCTTTACAAAGCCGCGTGGCAAGCGGCCGACACCCTTGGCCTGAATTCTAACATCAGCAGTGAGGAAAGTGCATTACTCCATCTAGATACTTTACTTCTAAAAGCCGAAGTGAAGAAAGCAGAGTTTGCAACATTCGACCAACAGCTTCTCGATAAGAAAATGCACGGAAACGTTTACAAAAATGTAGAAAACCAGTCCTTGTCGAAGGAGCAAACTTTTGCTTTTCTCAGATCATCAGGGCTCAATTCAGGTAAAGAGGCTTTCATTTTTGCATGCCAGGACGGTGTCATTTCCAGCTTAGCATAACGTGAATGCATTTTATGTCAAGAAGTTCCAAACGATAGGTGCAGAGCGTGTCATACACACACTGAGTACCCAGAACATATACTATCGGGGTGTCCCACCCACGCAGGAGCAACGTATATCTACAGACACAATGCGACCCTAAGAGTGCTTCATTACCATCTTTGTCGCTCTTACGATGTTCGCCGCGACCCTGCCCTGCCAAACGCTCCAAGGGAGATTGAGTCAATTGTCCAAAACGAGAAGTGGCAAAATTCTCTAGAACTACGATTTTCGGATAGCAGTCTCCGTTGAACATTCGAGGCCTGACATTGTTCTCCAAGACTTCGAGAAACGAACTATATTCGTGATCGAATTCTCGGCTCCTTCCGAATATAACAGCACTGCCAAGGAGAAAGAAAAGGAGGAAAGGTATTAAGACCTTAAAAGGGAGCTGCAACGACTTTACCCTAAATATTCCGTGCAAGTAATTGCCCTTGTGATAGGTGCTCTCGGAGGTGCGAAACTATTACTGATTTGTAACCTTAAAGCCATACCCGCGTGCCAAAAATATGCCAAGGCACTTGCAAGCTGGATGCAGAAAGCTGTCATCCTTGGGTCGCTTCGTGCTCCCAAAACACACGAGGGTTTCGCCGGCCTGTCGTTGTGATTTTGTCGCATCCTGTGACCACCCATCTCGCGGTTGTGAGACGTGGCCATGAGTGGGATTTACCGCGGTCTTACTGGAGCCGGTGTCATTTGTAAGATGGCAGTTGCTCCCTATGGGACCCTGTGGTTGCTTTCAACCTTATTTTTCAATTATATATACGATAACAAATTATGAAATAAAATTTCTTTCTACATTGCTGTATTCCAGAAAAACTGAGGTTACTCAAGGGGAATCTGTATATTCTGGACAATCCTAATCTATAAGGGCCTGGAGATTTAGAGTCTATCCTGCGGTGCCTGCTCTCTTCTCGATTCTTTTATTTCTTGGACTCGTATAAATCACATGAAAGACGTTTTTCTTGCTGGTCGAATACTCTGGTGCTGGCTAGATAGAAAAGAAGCGGGAAGTCGACTCAAATAAAAGGAGTTAAGCACGAAAGTGAGAGCAAGAGAGAAGAAGAGAGTAACTAAGAGAGAGGTAGATTGAGTGAGAGTCAGGGCACGATTTGCATATCGCGCAAACGGAATAATCGATGCCACTTAACAGTCTTTCTCAGGACCAGATGGAGTGCAAAGCAACATTGGCTAGAAGCACAAAAGGGTACGGGAGAGAGTGGCATTTTAATAAAGTTAGAAGCCATATATATATATATATATATATATATATATAACGTTATCAGATTTTCTAGATGCGCCCCTGAAATTAGCATTTCTCAAATATTTTCATTACTTTCGCCAGCTTCCTTCCATCTTCAGTCTCCCTTCCCAGCAAAGGAGGAAGCAAGATGCCAGATGATGGCGTTGAAAACTCAATGTGCTGCAACGCATCCAATGAATACGCGATCGAAGTTTCGCATGAATTTAATTTTCGGGGAAATATCGTGTAAACGTGCTACAGCATTTCAACGCATCGACGCCCAAGTAATATGGAAGACTATGAGAGGCTTCTTACCCTTCTCCGCACTATCCTCCACGTTCTCTCCTTCGCCACTGTTTTCTTGCTTTTGCATATATATATATATGTGTGGGGGGGGGGGGGGGGCACATGTTTTCAATATCTACTGTAGCCTTCACTTTCCAATATTGCTTTTTACCAAATTCCCTACAGGTATATTGTATAATGCCTCGGATAATCAATTTCTCGCTGCTGCTTTTGAATTTAATTATGTATCTCAAGAATGCCTGTAAATATTTTACGTCACCTGAAGGGCCTATAGAATGTACTTATAAACTAATAACACGAATGAATTTTCTTTGTGAGACTCTTTTAGTAGAGCTAGAAAAAAAGAATTAATTTATCGTTGCGGATAATTTTTAAGTGGTACAATTGAATTTTATTGCATGGAAACAAAAGACTTTACATTTAAAGTTGACATGGTAGCCATATCCAACGTGGTGGATAAATCTTACCACGTGGAGATAATTTCTTTTTCTTCTGAAAAAGATTGCATTTCGTTTTTTCTGGGAGACCAACTTCTGTCCGGTATAGAAAATCCATTCGACTTATGAGTTCTTGAGTATGCTTGTTCGAGAGAAATATTGGCATGACTGCCTGTGTTATTTATGTATATGTATTATATATCTAAGTTGTGACTTCAAAAGCACTGGGGTTGGATTTTCACAATCAGATCATTTCTGAAGTGGAGTCTACTTCGCGAACCCTAGTTTTGTGGAAGCAAAATACACTTAGAATCTCCGTAGATTAACACTATGATGTTCAAACAAAATTAAGATTTTTTAATGTTGTAAACGCTAACCCCTACAATAATTAGCTATTGGAAATACATAGCTTTCATATGAAGTATGATAGATATTATTGTCTGATTACAAACAGTTAAGAACAACTGCTGTTTAGGAAATATATAAACCATTTTAGTAAAGAAATACACATTTTTTCTATTTTTTCATGAATGGGCTTGATATTATTCCTATATAATAAAGTCAAAATGTCTTGCCAAAGATTTCTTGCTGTCATATTTTTTTAATTTCGCAACATTTTTAATTATTCAAACAATTTTTTTTACCAAGTGCGCATTTTAACATTTTTTTTCCTGAGTAGACTACTTTTTGATAAAATAAACTAGAAAGCTTTTCTATAAAGAAATGTCAAAATGTACATTTGCTTATAAAAAATGTTTATATGGTGAAATATTTTCAGCAAATTGAAGAATATAACAGCGAGAAGTTTCTAAAAAATCATTTCCAGTTAATTCCGCAATGAAATTAGGCCTATGTATGAGAAAATAGACAAAATGTGCACTTCTTAATAAAAATTGTTTTAATAATTACAAATTTTCTCAGTTTGAAAAATTTGGCAGCCAGAAGTATTAGTAAAAGTATTAAATGAAATAGTACCACTGAATAACTAGAACAAAAAGTTAAAGCTTTGTTATTAAATAACAAATTTTTCTTTAGCCGTATTGATATATGTGCAGTTACACGTTATACCTGGAAGACTCACGGCTTTCTCTAAAAAAAACATAAAAATTGATTAAGAATTGACCTACGGGATGGGCTATTTTTGTTCAAAAAAGATGTTTTTCTACACTGGGCGAGTAGTGCAGTGGCAGCGCACGGTCCTACTAAAATGATGATATCTAGTAATATATAGGAGTCACTAGCAATTTTTTTTCAAACAAGAAGTAAAATAATAATTAATTTGTATATTCTAACAAGAAAAAATACACTGGTGCGATGCTGATGAGAAATTGAATTCAAAAGTTTGTTAGAAACTTTTTTAGTCAAAATAAAAAAAAATCCGTATTATGATACAGAGTGTATAATTTTTTTTACAATATCTTTAAGTCTCATCAAAATTTGTTGCATCATTTTAGATTTATTGATAATTAACGAAAATGTGATGTGAAAATTAAACATAGCATAACTCCCGTAATTTTAGAAATTTTGAAAAATACTTTGAGAACCATAAGTCTCTAACATAATACTATAATTTTAAAAAGTTGTATCGAATATAATGAAATAATCAATGTGCGTATCCTAAGCCTGATAATATCTTCAAAATTATTGTTGTGTCATAAAGTTCGGAACTTATTTCTCGAAAACTGAGAAATACTTTCTATGTGTTATTGAATTCTTTAGTCTTCTATTTGTGTCTTTTTTAAATTGGAAAGTAATAAAATTCCCTGTTAGACATTAAACGGGCTAGTTGACTCTCTAAACAATTGTTTGAAAATACAGGAATATTTGTGAAAGAATTTTTTCAAACAAAAGCTAGAAATTTAGGGTGTAGCGTTTGCAGCCTTCAAAAGTTCAAATTTTTATTGGACACTCTAATCAGTATTTTAGACAGCAAAACTCGAAAAATTAAATTGATAAATTTCTAAATTAGACTAATATTTGTATTAAGTCCAGCGCTATTCTCGGAATAATTGCCATCACTTAGACCCTGCACTCTGACAAGTTACTCGTAAATCAAGCTCTCGTCTTGATAGAGATGAAGTGAAGTTTACTTCAAGCACATACCGTTGGTGTGTTTGCAATTGGTTCGAGTTTGCTTGTCTTGTGCATAGTTTTCTCTGCACACCTGTAAGATACGGTTCTTGACGAGCGTGTGTGTTACAGCAAGACTAAAGTTGGATCCGAATTTCTAGCGCCTTTCTGATAACGGTGATCAATCAAGAATTTGAAATTCAAGAAAACCTTAAATACATACTCACATGCACAATGCGTCTTCAGATCTTGACAACCCCCAGAAAGTCACCCTTGCGTCAAGACAGATTTGCGGCAAATTACATTTTTGGCAGTTTACTCTGCAGCTCCTCCTATTCGTAAAAATGTGAAAATTATTGCAGAAAATTATGGTGTTAAGGAAAAGCCGTTATAACTGAAAATTTCTTGACTACGATGAAATAACATACATACCAGAAAATACTGTAGCTAGTAATAAAATGAGGATTATAATTAAAGTTTTACATTTCTGTTTGTTCGCAAATGAATTCCTACGAGAATATTTCTCTGTTCATATTTCACTTATTGTTCCATATTTCATTCTTTTGATTCCTGCTTCCAATTGCGCCAGATTATTCGTTCCTCTTAGTACTGATAGGCATTGAAACGTATTCTTCTCTCGATTTAAAAAAAAATTAAAAATAAGAAGATTCTGACATGAACATGTAGATCGTAATAGAGAAGAATGGCAATACAATCATTAAATTCATGTTATATAATGAAAAAAGCTCCCACAGTACAAGAAGGACAGCTCCGGGATAATTTAAAAAGTAACTTTGGATAGAATGTAAATACTCTTGAGCTCCTAATATTTTTTGGGAATTATGCCTACGTAATATATTTTTAAAACAAAATTACGAACGTAACCAATTCCACTAATTATTCATACTAAACGGAGGAATTTTGAATTTTCTGCAAGAAAATTCAAAATCAGCATAACGCTATTTGAAGAAGCGAAATAAGAGGAAAGTTTTCTAGCGTCCTATTCGATCAGCGAAGAGAGGATATACCAAAACCAATCACTGACGCGATTTTATATATAGAAGTTACCATAAACCTTAGACAATTAGACCGAAGACAATTTTTTTTTCAAATCTGTGGCTCTTTTAAAAGTTTTTAGAATTACAGTGGCGGTATAGATTTTTATTATATTATGTAATATTTTATTTTTATTTTACCTAATATTTGAATTCTCCTTTGAAAACTAAACATTTTCTTCTGATTAGCGATTCAATAAAGGTTTTATTGATTCGATAGAGTACCGCTTACATGTGAATATCCGTATATTTGCACTCATATAGTAATGTAAATAACGAGCGAGGTAAGATTGAAGAGTGCCAAGCTCTGGCAATTTTTCCAATGCGATGCTCAGTGCCTGACTCTTATTTATCACTCAGAAATTTATCGGCAGACTTCTCTAGTTTCTCGAGTATTTTATTAAAGTACCACCAATCCAAATGTAGACAGGATATCCGAAGTATGTACCTATTCGGCTGCTCTTCTTGTCGACTGTTTTCTGCTGTCTTGTATCGTACGCTCCAGTTGAGCCATGTCTGAAGTAGAACGGACAAAAAATACCATCAAACTAAAAGAGATTAAATTGGGACCAAAAATCTGTGACTGTTAGTAAACTTTGTATTATGAGACATAAATTATATTATTCTTATTTGCTTTTAAACTCACATAAAAATATCGAGTAATTGTTTGTTTTGATGAATTTTCTGAATTTTGGAGTAAATGGTTTGACACCTTTTGGAAATCCTTCTTTCTGGTCCAAAAGTAAAATTTCATTTGGGCGAAACAAAAAAAGTTTCATATTTCTTTCAGTGAAAAAATCAGTCTAACAGTGAAAAAATATGTACTTTTCACGAAACATAGAAGAAGTCGTAGGTCTATTGGAACTAAAGAATGTATTATAAGCAAAATTTCTTATACACACCCAAAATCTGACTTTATGGTAAAAAAACCGTTTTCTCGTAGTTGTAGCGAAAGAAGATATGAAATTTGCACTCTTTTTTCGTTGAACCAGTACTCAGTTATAATAATTACGAATATGAAATCGTATAAAAAGCGCTACTAATAGTTTTAAATGACTGTGAAAATTTCAATCAATTTTATTACAAAAAGCTCATTGCAAGCGGAATTAAACATACTTTTAATACAGCAACGGAAAAAAAATTATTAGATTTTGAAAAATGTAATTGACTTTTGTTGTTAATGATAAAAAAATCGGATAAAAATGAGAAAATTCGAAATAAATTTGATTGTGTAGCATCATGATTTATCACTGTGATAAAATGAACAATCAATGGTTAAAAATAAATACTTTTATAACTTGAAAATAGAAACAATTATGAATCGAATGAAAAACAACGGAGTTATTGTAACAGAATTTATTCGACATATTATGATTTCAATGCTAATCATAGAAATTTTTCATTTCTTCTATTCGGATATTTGAAATCAATACAAAATTAGGTGTTCATTCACAAATACGTAGAACAACCAGGGGGGGGGGGGTATTGAAGTATCATTAATGAAATATTTGATTCCTTTATATTTATTTCAATTTAATAAATTTATTCTCATATTGTTTCATTCTGAAATTTTATTTCGAATAAATGTAAAAAAATTCCGATTATTTTTGTGTTTCTTGAAAAAACACAAAAGCTTTTGTGAAAAAATAATTAAAATGAATATAAAGTGATTATCATACCGTGGAAAACATTGCGCGATGCGCGTGCGGCTCGTGAGTTTGAGAGCACCTAGGGCGCGCGTCTGTTGGATCTCACGCTTCGCGCTCGATAATGTATTTACCTCGCGCTACGCCGACGGTCTTTGTGCTTCCCTCACAATTATGCACACGCCTTTTGAATTTAAAGTTCAAACCATCGACAACTGTGATTTGGTGATTGTGAATTCTCTTGTATTAAAGTTCCTTTGACTTTAACAAACACATTCTCATCACATATCTGGTGTTTCGCCCTCGATTTTGTCAAAAATTGCGAACTTTTCTACATTTTACTTATCTTTATTCTATCAAAATGTACATTATATTTATTTTTATACCTCGGCCTGGAACTGCTTATTCAGATATTGCAAAACAAAGTATGAATTTTGTTTGTCACGATTACATTAAAAGTTTCTTATTTTGCATTATTTTTTATTCTCAGAGACAATTTTGTTATTAAACAGTTTATTGAATCTTTGAAGAAATCCGCCATAGTCTATTTCACACAAAACTAATACCTTCTCATTACGATGAGAAGGCAAAAATCAGTTATATTTCAGTGATATTTTACTTTCAGACTAAAAAGATGGTCTTGTGAAAAGTTTCAAACCATCAACTCCGAAATTCGGAAACGTCGCCAACCTAAACAATTACTAAACAGAGAATATATGTAAGATCTAATGTGGGAGAAAAAAGTTATATTTATCAAATTTTAAGTATCGTAGATTTTCTTACCTATCCGTTTGTATGTTCAATTGTGATACAATTGTATCGATTAAATGTATGATGATTATGCTTTGATTTATTAACTGGAGTACGAAGTTTACCAAGAATCTAAGAGCTTGAATCATCTCTGAGTTGGATGTGATTTTACCAAGCCCGTAGTACTAAGCATTTGGAATCCTTTAATGGACGCTGTTGTTTGAATTTCAGAGTTTGTATATATGTCAAATAAGGCGTAGCCAAGTTAAAGAATTAAATTAATGCTCAAACATCTGTTTTGTAAAGATTTCAGCCTTACTTCATATTATGACAATATTCTTATTTTTCGTTACAATTATTCACATATTTATTCCAAATGATGAATAATAAACTCTATATATATAAATACATATAAAACTGTTTGAAATCACAAACATAAATAGGTGCTTTTAATCAAGCTAGAATTATAAAGATGGTCTTAGAATTTTCTTAATACGTTTTAATTAAAGTGCACAATTGGTAGAATCAAAACGAAATTCCTTTTATATGATGCCATATTGTACCCAGCCTCTATGCTTGCGTGGTATCAAGTGATTGGATTTAGATCTCGAGTCTATAAATTTGAGTTTTTAAAGAACGATTTAGCGATATTCTTTACTGATATCGTATAGAAGCGCGTACATTCTGGACCTGAGTAGAAGTAAAAAGATCTTGGGATTTCATATAAGGATTTTCTTCCGATCGTTCCAGAAACCAGTTGTAAGCTATATTTACAGAAGAAGAGAAATAACATGATCCAGTTTTCTGGTATATTTTTCTAGAAGCATATAAATACTTTTTCGGAATTAGAAACAAAACTTATTCAGTAATTCTATAATTATATGATTCTATCAACCTAGTATTGTTTTAAACATAAAAGATATATAAACCCTCAGGGAGAACATCATAATTGAGAAGGAAACTCAATTTGATAATTGAAACACGGATTATTATAATCACATATGGAATAATATTAATAATACCTCTGTTTCAAGGTACATCTCATTTATTAACAGATAGTAAAATTTACATTTAATTAACATTTATATAGTCCGATGCTGTAAACGGGGGCTGAGTGGCGCACCCTTGATCCTGCATTTCTAAATTTGATATGCGTCATATCTAGGTACAAAATATAGAGACTTAGTGACTGTTTCGATATTGTGCAAGACGTTAAGCAAGGATGCGTTATGTCCTCATAGCTATTTATTATATTTATGGATAAGTGTCTAAGAATGGCCCTCTTTGACGAAGAAGGTGTAGATCTCGAAACAGTAA
>JAABKJ010013653.1:0-10266 GCA_011634705.1 Andricus grossulariae
GTCACAATCACCAAATTACAGTTGTCGATGATTTGACCTTTAATTTTAAAAGTTCTGGGCGCAAATGTGGGGGAAATACAAAGACTGAGCGCGTAGCGCGAGATAAACACATCTAGCATCATCTAGCGCGAAGCGCGAGAACCAACAGTCGCGCGCTCAAACTTGCGAGCGAAGCGAGCCGCGCGCAAAGCGTGCGATGAGAATGTGCCCGCGCAGCGGGCAGATTTTTTTTATTGGAAAATAATTTTTTAAACTTAAAATTTAAAGATTCCATTTTTGGTTGAAAATTTATCTTTGTTAGTTGAGAATTCATCTATCTGGTTGAAAATTGATGTATTTTGTTGAAAATTCATCTTTTGGTGGAAAATTAAACTTCTTGGTTGAAAATTCATTTATATATGTTTAAAATTAAACTATTTAGTTGAAATTTAAATTATTTGGTTTAAAATTCAACTATTTCTTGGTTCAAAATGAACTAATTTGTTAAAATCCAGCTGTCTATTAAAAAAAATGGTTTATTGTGCTTGTAAGTTTAACTATTTTTTTTATTACTACAACTGTTTGGTAAGAAATTATTTTGTTGTTGTTGAAAATTTGCCTTCTTGGGTTAAAAATTCTTGTCTTTTGGTAGAAAACCTTTTTTGGGTGAAAATTCAAATATTTTGTTCGTAATGCAATATACACTGGAACCTGGATTTGTACACGGTTTAGGGCATGGCCCGCAGTGGCCTTCGACACAAATCCAGGGACTCCGAAAGTAAACAGGCAGGATCCCATGAATCTTTTCTGTTGGATTTGGATGCATGACGCAACCTGATGAAACTCTTGGTCCCGCGGCTCCCCTCATCACCAAATTGTCGAGGACAGCAATTCTAGGAACACACAAATCCAGTTTACGGAAATCCAGGTTCCAGTGTATTTCGACTTAAAGGCATTTAAAGTTTCACACTGAATTTAATATGGCATCAACATTAATTTTATTGAAAAGAATTAATTCACATATTTTTGTGAAAAATTACCCTATCTTCTCTGTTTTGACAGCATTTTGGGCTGTTAAATCTGATATTTTAATATTTGTAATTATTCTTTATTTATTACCGAATCTATAATTTTATAGTTCTCCACACAGTCATGTAGGCATGTTGGCAATTGAAGTCACTAGAAATGCGAAAAAACGCAAAATAAACGTGAAATTCGTGTTTAGCCACAGTCCATGGTATTTAGCCAACGGCTACGTTATTTCCGGACAGAGGTGGGGGGATGCAAAACTGCTGTCATCAACGAGGGGGGCCGAGCAAAAAAAAGTTCAAACTCGGTAACGTAGCTTATAGACGATTCCTTGTTTACATTTTTAGTTTCAACTCCAAAATGTAGAACTTATTCAATAGGTACCAGAAAAAAAATCATGCAAAATTTATAAATTCCTGAGATACCAAGCGGACTTTCGCGAATTCAAGTTACAAAATTGGAAAAAGATATTTCTGAAGGTTATAATTTTGACAGAGAATAAAGGTCTAATTAAATGAAACAAAGATAGCGAGAAAAGTTAAAATATAAACTTTGGCATCACAAGTAATTGAAATAGATATCGCTTTCCATCTGAAGAAACTTAATGTGAAAATAACTATAGCGACAAGAAAAAGCGACTTGCAAATGAATCTTTTTCTCTAGCAGAAAGTGAATGGCGACAGAGAAAAAGTAAAGTGATTCTGAGAGTACTTTCTTCACGCCACTTTCACTGATCTAGGTCATTATAGAGAATTCTACTGTCTAGCTAAAGATCGCACAGCCATGTCATCCAAGTTTAACATTGGATTGAAATGCCTAGGGCCAGAATTGAAAGTTTTCAATGGTAAATTTATACGCTATAAAATATTGTAGTATTTGATTTCAAGAATGAAAGGACGCGCCCTTCGCGTAAAGGGACAAAATAGTTTTTATAAATGCAGATGATGATAAGGTCCCGAAAACCTATACTGTGTCAGGGCCAACGAGTATTTTATAGAACGTTGTTAAGTAGGCCATGACCTTAAAATATTACCGGTTAATGATGCGCTTCTCTGGAAGACACACATTATTCCTTTATCTTCTCATCCGAACATTGACGCCTTCGAGGGTTACGTCTCAAGGCCCAGAATCGATAGTTTGGGTATGAATGTCAAATTATAGTTGTTATAGATTTACACGAAAAGCTACATTTAGATACGGCTCTTTATTTAATTTAATGACAGGGTGGTCAGTTCGCCACGGACCGGAAATACTGGGAATTACCCAAGAATTTTGAGCAGCGGGAAAAAGCCGGGAATTTTTCAGATTTTTTTTTTTTTTTAATTAATATGACCTCGCTCTTCGAACAAGAATGTGTTTGAAATTGTGTTCAATGTTACCAACCATATCCGTTAAACTGCCGAAGTTTATTTTATATTTAAGATTTTAAAGTTAATTTTCAATATTTGAGAACGAAAACTTCCTTTTTAGATATTTAACGTAGTAATTACATAGGTAAACTAAATTTATATAATTAGTTACTAATAATTAGCATAACAAAGTTATGATTTAGGGATACCCTCAATGTTCCGCAAATAAATTGAAAACCCACTTTTCTAGAAAAACTGATTTGAAGTTGAAGAGTGACATAAGCTCACGTGTTAAATAATTTGTCTTCAAATATAAAATATACCCACTTCCGGTCATTTCGGGGGTATAAATGTATAATGTTATCAAATATACTAATAGAGCACAGATTGAAGTATTTTTTTTTATCGAAAATCCAAAATCTATATTTTAGATTCTGGGTCGCGAAAATCTCTTAAAATACGATCGACAAAATGGGTCCTTTTCTTACGCGGCAAGTTACAATTTGCATGTATATTCATTATGAAATAATATTAGTTGCTGCCTTGCGCAGAATTTTTACTGCGGTTTATTTAATTACAGACTTCACACTCTTTCCCCGATTCCTCTCTTTCTCCCCTTTTTAAAGAATTCCCCTTTTTCCCCTCACTGTTAGAAAAATCTGTATTAAATTTAATACAAATGTATACTTTGCATATACGTTAGTTGAAATTTAATATACATTAAAATATGAATAGCTATACACTTTATATTAAATATAATATATGGGTCGGTATAGCAGTGTGCTTGAAAACTTAAAGTGCTTTTATTTTTTTAACCTTATCAAATATTCGCAATTGAAGTAATAATCTAGAATTCGTCGATTGAATTGCTTTTTATGATCAAAGTGCAACGTACATGTGGAACTATTTCCAAAATTTGTCCTGAATGGTAGAAATGCAATGTGAGTACAGTAGATTGTAGGTTAGTCCTGTCATTTATTTACGTAGTTTGATGCTATCTGCCCCAGTTTTTTCCTGAGCCTTAATGGGTTAAGAGAAAAAATTATTTTTTGTTGACTTTGAATGTCCATAATTGGCAAATCTTTATCCAATTAGTTTATAAAATTAACCAATAATATTGATTGACATATTTTCATGATGAAGTATGCCGAAATATCACTTACAAATGAAGAATCCATAATGTTGAGTGTTTATTAATAGAATTGGTTTATAAAGAATATTTTGATGCATTACCAAAACAAATTAAAATGTAGGTATTTCACGGTAAATTGAATTGAAAACTTTTTTTAATTTTTCGGGCAAAATTAAAAGAATTTTTTTTCAAGTTTTATGTTTTAAAAATGTAAAATTCCATCTCTAATACCTCCAAGTTTCATCAAAAACCAATTATCGGTTCCAGAAATTTCGATAATTAAAAAAAAATTCAACCCAAAAATTCAATATGGCGTAACTCCAATCATTTTGAAAATTTTCAAAAATCCGTTGGACCTAAAATGTGTTTTATATAGCACTAACTACAACGAAGATTTGCAGATTCTGATATTCCTGACATGAACTTGCTCAATATTTTATTTAAATTATTTCATATTGCGAATTATTCAATTTGTAAAGTTAGATAATTCAACGTTCTGCACATTGAGCGCCTAATATTTGAAATTTATTTATTTATACCGTATTCAGATTGAATATATTCAATTAAAACTTAAATATTAAATACAATCGAAAGTTCTTTAATTTAGAATTTAGAATTTTGAGTTATTGAATTTTGCAGGTTTTAATTCTTTTTTTTCGGCCGAGTCTAAACGTTCGGACAGTCCGTACGTTTATGTATGTTTATAACATAGTCGAGTCTAAACGTACGGACCTGAAGAGGGGAAGGGGGATTTGGAAAAGGGAAGGGGGGCGTGGCTTGTGTCCGGATGTATAGAGTCATAGACACTACCTTTTTTTAAGTTACAATATTATACACATTTTTCCATTATTCTAATTCTTTCTATGTTTAAATATTTTAGATTGATTTTAAATATCTAATTCATAAACGTCTACAATTTGAAGGTTTAAAATTGTGAAAAATACGCTTCTTTTTTTTTTAATAGTAAATTTTGAATAGTTCAATTTTCACTTATACAAATATAAATCTGACGATCATTAATTTATTCTCTGATCGCTGACACATATTTTTACTCTTACACATTAATTATTTAATTAAAACATGAAATTCGCCGTTGTTGTTTTCTTACTTCTCGCAGTTAACAAAAGTAAATGATATTACAACCTGAAATATATGTGGTGTAATTGTACATTTTTCTCAGACTTGTATCTGTAATTTTCTAATACTAACTAATTGAGACATTTACTAGATTGAATTTGAATTACAGTATATTAGTAGAACCTGTTGTAGTGAAACCGAACAATTTAACTACTAATAAAACACATAAATATATATATTTGAACCATTAATGAATCAACATTTAATTTTGAAACTTTCAATTTGAGATTTTATAACCTTCTGGAATTATAAAATAATTTAAGAACGAGACATTGATTTGAGTTTAATTAACTGAATACTGAATACTTTCTTCAGTCTTACGTTGCATAAATATAGTTCTTTAACCTGCAAGACTTGTACTTCATGCAATTTTGCATCGCTAGATAATCACACTCGTAATTAGCTAGTTTTATGATTCTTTACAAGTCACCGTAACTTTCAAAACATACCCATTAAATGATATTGAAACTGACTCGCTTCGTTCGTATCAGGTCGATGAATCTCACAATCAGTGGCGTAACTTAATTGAAAACAGATCAACCTTCAATCATATTTAACCTCGACAGTTTTAATAAGTAACAGGTAGTAAGTGTTTAAATTAGCCTCTCAGCTCTATATGCTAATTGCATACAAACTAGAAATATTCGTATAACTAAGTTATGCTGATAATGAATTATATACTGATACTGAATTATATTGAAACCTAGAATGAGACATAAATTATCTTCTATATACAAGACCTGTTTCCCATTCTTTCAAATCAAATTTAAAATTTGTAATCAATATAAACTGGAATATTTCAAATTGTATTTTATTCATGCTGTCTAATAACCGGGAAATAGCCGGGAATTAAAAAAAAACTGGGAAAGGCCGGGAATTAACCGGGAACACAAATTCGAGCCGGGAATCACCTTTAAAGTTTTAGAAAGTCTGACTTTTGAAAGGTTTAAAGAGAATTATAAAATTTTCTATTAATTTCTGGAAAAATTTTTTATTATTTTTTGTTTGAAAAATTAATATTAAGAGAATATTTCAAAATATTTCAAAAGATTCCTCAAATTGTCAAAAAAAAAAAGGAATACAGAAGATTTTAAGACGACATTTTAGGAAAAATTAGAATAATTTTAAAAGATATTCAGAAGGTTTAAAAGTTTTGAAAAGGTTAAAAAATAATTTAAAGATTGAAAATATTTCAAAAAATTAACAAAATAGTAAGCGTTTGAAGTTTTCGAAAAAAATTTTCTAAGCTTTTTATAAATTTTAAAAGGTTGTAAGAAAACAAAAAATGGTCTTAAGATTTCTGAAAAAATTATAAATGATTTCCTATTAAAAAAATAATTAATTCCTAAAGAAAATTTCTAAAAATTTCGAAATAAGGAAAACTTTGAGTCACTTTAAAAGATATTTTAAAATTCTTCTCCTGGTAGAAATTTCACGTGTCCTTTAGAAATGCAACTGCTCGGTTGAAAGTTTATTTGTTTGTTCAAGGATTCAAATATTTTGTTCAAAATACGTCTATTATGGTTGAATTTAACTGTAATTTGTTAAGAATTAATTTTTTTTCCATTTTCCACTTTTCGTTGAAAATTAATCTTTTCAAGTTGAACGTTCATCTACTTTGTTAATAATGTTTCTTTTTTGGTAGAAAAATAATGTTCTTAGTTGAAAATTCATCTTTTTGGTAAACAATTTAATTAGCTTGTTGAAAATGCTTTTTTTTTTGTTTTAAAAATGCATATTTTCTGATTAAAAATGCAACTGTTTGGTTAAAAATTCAACTATTTTGTTGAAAATTCGTTTTTTCTGGATGAGTTCAACTCTTTTTCATTTAAAATTTAATTCTTTTTTAGTTAAAATATTGACTATTACATATTTCGTTGAGAATTCATGTTTTCTGGTTGAAAATTCAACTACTCGGTTAAAAGTTGAAATACTTTGTTAAAAATTTATTTTTTGGTTGAAAGTTCATCTTATTAGTTAAAAATTCATCTCCTTGGTTAAAAATGTAACTATTTCGTTATAAATTCGTATTTTTTGGTAGAAAGTTAATTTCTTTGATTGTAAATTCAACCACTGGGTTTAAAATTAACTTTTTTGTTAAAAATTATGTTTTCGGGTTAAAACATTATACTATTTTGTAGAAAAATTGTCCACTTTGGTAAAAATTCAATCGTTTTTGGTAAAAAATGCAACTGGTTGAAAAATCATCTTTTTGGTTGAAGAATCGACTTTTGTTGAAAATTCGTCTTTTTCAGCAATAATTTGAATTTAGAAGCGTTTTAAGAATTTTGAAAGGTTTCAAGAGAATAAAAAAGTTTTCTTAAGATTCATGGACAAATTTCATCTGATTTTTTATTTTTCAAAATAAATTTCAAGAGAAAATTGAAAAAGATTTCAAAATATTGGAATTCATAATAAAAACATAATTTAATTTTCAAGCTTATGTCATCTAAAGTTCGTCCATAGGCCAATCCACGAGTCTCGAAGACGCGAACAATTACATCCAATGCAGTTCTAGTATATTTCCAATTAAAAAAATAAAAACATAAACAAGGTAAATCAATTTGTTACAAAATTTAAAAATGATATTTGTATTTTATGGTAGGTCATGAAAGGCTCTTCAATTGGGCAATCGATACGTCTCGAAGACGCGAACAAATAGATTTTATACACGGAGTAAATGGATGTTTAAGCGTAACAGCTAAATGTTCAGGGCTAACATATTTTATGTTTAACTATAGGAAAGAAATAAAGATGTTCAAAGTTAGTATTTGTAGATATTAAAAAGTGAGATGTTACTCCGTAACATCCAAAATGTTAAACTGAAATATCCAAAATATTACATGATGATTATGTCAAATAACGGCTGTAAATAATTGAAGAGTTTACTTATTTTTGATCATTTAAGGAATTGATTGATAACTTAATTTTAAATTAAACTTGAATGTTCATACATAAAGGAAAAACGGATAAAGGGAATGAAATATCGATCAGATGATACATTCAGTCAAGTTGAGGTTATGTTTAATATTTGTAATTCAAACTCTTAAAAATAAAACCGGGGTAAGTAAGCTGAGAACAAATGATCTGCAATCAGCATTTAAAATTCTATCTATTTTCGGTTACTTATAAACTGAAATTTTATTGTAAATTTACAAACATTTTGTCAAATTTGTTCGAGTTAATATAACCTTAAACTTACGAACCTTGTTCCATCGTGTTGACAGATAAAAGTCTTCATCCGATTTTAATTAATGACCGCTAATTTAATCCTTTGGAAATGTTCCAAAATTGTAATATTCCATGAATGTAATATCGAAAATATAGCCGTGAAATTCCAATGCGCGATGCGCATGTGTTCGGACTACTTTAACATCTGAATGTGTTTCAGCTTCACATAAAAATATTTTTACGCCTAGCGTCTCAAAAATATAGTAGATATTCTGCATGAATATCTGCATGTTAGGCGGCACCACAGAGTGATAATCAGGAGACCGATCATGCTATACGTGTGCAAAGCGCCTCAAGTTTTGACTGCGGTAACTGCACCTTTATTGCCAAGCTCACGTTTTGAGCTAGCATTCTAGACTAGTCGCGCATGCGCACTAAGAGCTAGTATCTCTTTTTCTCCCGCGAGAAGCGTGCGAGTGAGTGCCGTGTTTAATAACAACTGAAAACTGAGATTGTGTTCCTGTAAATATTGTCAATATACATGCTTGTTTATTTCTGTGCTTTTGTAGTTATTATGTAGTTCGTAGTTTTATGCTTTTTTGTTATATTTTCAGTTATATTTTCAGAAAGCAGGATATATTTACGTACCGTGCTAGATGTAAACATAGTTATTCCTGATGTACTTTTTTTCCAGTAGGATGTTTGGCACTTAGGAACACAACACGCCATTTTTCCCACTTGGATATTTAATTTTCCAACATTTAAGTTTATTTGACTTGCAATTGCTGTTGTTGTTGCCATGCACGTGCACGGTTGTCATGGAAACAGTGGCGCTCACTCGCACGCTTCTCACGGGAGAAAACGAGATAGGACATCACAGTGCGCATGCACGAATCGTTGTAGGGTGCTGGCTCGAAATGCCTGAGCTTGGCAATAAAGGTGCACTTATTATTACTCCGTGGGCAGTACAATCTTGTGCTTTGAACATCTACATTTAAAAGTCCATTTTTCTCCGTGTGCATTAATGTTGTATTACCAATATTAAAAAAGTTTTCTTCATATCAAAAATATAAACAATATTTTTTTTAATTTATAAATTGGTATTGCTAGATCATAAGAAGTTATGGAAGGTTCGACAATAGGTCATTTGACGTGTCTTGAAGACGCGAGCAAACATGTCAGCTACAGTACGGTAGTATTCTTAATATATGCAAAGTTTTTCTCATATAAATAGGATAGACCATATTTTTTAAACTTTATAAACCGTTACTGGTGGGTCATGAAAGGTTCAACAATAGGTTGATCGATGCATTCCGAAGGCGCAAACAAATACACTACATATAGTATTGTTGTATTTTAAATATAAAAAAGTTTTTCAAATAAACATAATGAAACAATTTTTTTTTTAACTTCATAGTTACTGTTAGGTCATACAAATTTCAATAATGGGTCGATCAATGCGCTTCGAAGACGCGAACAAATATACTAGATATCGTATTCTTGTATTTAGAATATCAAAAAAGCTTTTCTTATATAAAGAAGATAAAATTTTGTTTTGAAATCTTTAAAATAAACATAATAGAACCACTGCTAAATGGCCGATCTAGCTCAAAATCCTATCAGACCTGGATGTTAATCGGAGCTACAAATCGTCCAAATTTTTCTTTTCGAGAGATTGTGAACATAAAAAAATGACATACACACACGCAGACGGACATTTTTTTAAATTGTATTTTCGAGCTCCTGGGGTCACTACAAATTTCCCTCATAAAATTATGAAAATTATATATTATATATATTATATTAAAAATAGTCTTTTCTCATTACTCTTTAAGAATGAATCGCGAATACCAAAGACATTAAAAATTATATCTAAGAATTATTTTACAATTAGAATACCAAAAAAATTAACCAATGATATCTTTATAAAAAATAGCAACTATCATGTTAGTCGAATCTGCGCAGATAATTAAGACATGTAAATTGTATTATATTTCCCGTATTATGTGTAAAAAAAATGTCGGAATGTCTGAAGCAATTGTAATCTAATTGTATTCATTTTTACTTGACACAATAAATTACAAAAATATTCTTTTGTTTAAATATACGAACTGTTTACCGTTACGGAATTTTCCGTAAGACGAACCCCTTTTCCAACTCGTTTAGGGCTATAATAACAATTTTAATTTAAGCATACAGTTTGAAAAAATGGAGGCACAATTATATTTTGAGATTGAATCTGTGGAGGATGAAATAAGTTTTAACAGATGCTTTTAAAGTTATAGAGCTTCTTTGGCATTATAGGGTAAGGAGGGGCAGCGCCGACCAGTTAACAGTCAATGATTTTTTGAAAATCGGAAAGAAAATAGAAAATGTTGGAGTCTACTTTGCCAGATAAGTAGATTATACCAGTTTATATTTATGAATTGATTTTAGGACTTTGAATGGAATTAAATAATTAATTAAGAA
>JAABKJ010013654.1:0-10266 GCA_011634705.1 Andricus grossulariae
TTAAAATTTACGTTAAATGGTCATGCCGTAATTGCAACAAGTTTCTTTTTCAGCGTTAAAAAATGAAAAAATAATGTTACTGTCATTGCAGTCTGCTAACGGCGGCTTTGAGCGGGTTGCGAACATGCAGGGGCCCGACTACTTCAATGACAGCCACTTTGACTTCAATGAGAGCCATTTTGTTTTTTTATTTTTTTAAGCTGAAAAAGCAACTTGTTGCAATTACGGCATGATCATTTAACGTAAACTTTAACGTATTATTACAATTGCAACAGTTTACACATTTATTTTTTTTCTTTTATTTATTATAATGCCATATTACTTTAGCATTACTTTAGCATTACGCTGCAGCGTAATGCTTGTGTTCGGCCAGTCCGCCAGGGAAATTGATAAAACCAGGCACAGTTACTCGACGCCAACATGGAAAATATAATGATCCAAGTGACAGTCGCAGGCAAAGTACTTTTAAATGCTTCCTACAAATTGGAGCAAAATTAGAGACTGCAGTGTGTCGTACGACGTTTTTAGACACATTCGCAATAACTTCTTCTCGTTTAAGTGTCCTATCTGAAAAATTAATCCAGAGACATGGTTATCTGTCGGAAGGACTCCAGATTTGAACATCTCGATTATGCGCAGGCTTTTCCTACAACAGAACAAAGAATAATTGGATCGTCGTGGTAGAAGAGTTAGTAGAACCTGGTACACTTCTGTCTTCAAAAAAATATTTAAATTGTCTTTCAGACGATCACGATCAGACATCTATCCAACTCGCGACGAAAAAATCATGAAAATCAAGGTAACAGAGATTGAAGCGGAGAGACTGGTGTATATCAAAGAATTAGACGCTCATCACACTGAAGTTGAAGTAAGTCAGAAGCAATTAAAAATTGACAAACGTAAGGATTCGGATGGCTTTTGTGTCTCGGCTATGTACTTTACACTCATAGCTCACGGATTCTTCGACCATCCATTTTTTTTTAACTTCACGATTTTTTAAATATTATATTTCACTTTTCAGCCTACTATTTGTCTTGTTATGCATTCATACATTTTCGGGCATATGTTTTATGTTAACTGGGATCTAAAGAAACAAAACAAAATTTCATGGACTTTCACGGTTTTGACAGCAGTCAATTTTTGACGATCTGTATTTCGGAAAATATTAACTTTTGACAAATTTTGTATATTGTGATCTGTGGAATTTCATCAAATCTCGAATGTAATTTTTCATTGTTTTGTTTTTTCAAAAATTCTATTTTTGAGAAAGTTTTTCCTCACAAGAAACAGCAAATTGTTGGCAAAATTAAAGAAGATAAATAAAAGAGTTGTAAATTGCAGGCAGTAGATATAATTTTCTGAGAATTCATCGACAGATTTGTAACTAGCACGGAAATCTAGCCCCAATTATAAAAAAACATATAATGCGTCAATTGGTTGCTAAGTTATTCAAACTTTTTTCAATTTGAACGTGTGAATTCAATTTAGGTGCGATCGTCGGCCGCCAACATCGGTTCCGCAACTCGGCCGCCACAGAGTAAATTAATCCTTCTTCCATAATCAGTTACATTTGATCAACAATAATATAAGAATGCATTGCCTTGTAAATTTTATAATAAATTGTTAACATAAAAATTAAAAAAAATAAAAGTAATAAATAAATAATTAAAATTGCTAATACAAAAAGGGCTAGTAATTGTTATAACAAAAGTATCCCCCCACCACTTGAAGTATAACAACATTTTTTTTCTGGGATAATTTGTAGAAAAATATTACCTATCGAATTGATTTAATCATGATTCCATAAAGTCAAAATTGACTGAGTTTTTTTATTTGCTCATGAGAAAAAGTCATACTGCGCGTCTTTTTGAAGCCATTTTTATGCAATTTAATTATAAAAACTCATTTGGACCCTATGTGTACTTGATAGTACAACTGTAGAGTACGATCACCCACTTTTGTGGATACCCGATCTACCAAAAAATGTAGAATTTCCGTTAAAAAATAGTCCATTCTCTGATAACAAATGAGTTTTTCGGAAAGTTAATATTTTTAATATATTATTAATAAATTAATTATAATATTTTTTTTAAAGCGTTAAGGGACGTATTTTCTAAATATTTGAAACTTATTGCTTCATTATTGCAAAAAAATTGCATATTTAAAACAGGCAATTTCGGACAGTTTTTATTTTTGTTTTTTCAAGTAAAAAAATGAACTAATCTTAACGTATGACCCGTCATTTTGTAGATATTTGTTAAACCTACATTTTTTAACTAAACTTTTTTTCTGTTAGACAAATAGGTTCGTTGTAATATACAAAACACATGCTAACACTACAAAAATCCGAAGTCAAATTTCAGGTATCAATTAATGCGCCATTTTTCATAGGGTGCCTGGACTATGACGTTTGTTTTGAATTGTCAGTCAATCGTAGGTTAGGGGCCGCGTCCATAAACTGCGTTACCGGGCGATTGATAATTTGCCGACAACTACCTGCAACACCTTCCCCCGCTACTGCAATTGACGGCGAGGAGTTCCCCTCCTGCTCTGCTGGCAGGAAGCGTGGAAGGTGTATTCGCCGACGCAATGCTTCTTATCACTGCGCATGTAACGTCAAGCGCGGGCTTATTTAAAATAAATAAATTATGTATCTTCTCTCGTGACGTAAATTGTAGTAAAATGGTAGTATTATGGATAAATTAACATTTCCCATGTGCAAGAAAACAACAGTTAACGCCCAAAATAGAACGAAAATATACCAAAAAATATTATACCTGTCATTATTGTGGGCCGAAGGTGACCTCAAACGCATCGCCCATACCCAGCGCCATACAGTGGAGACCTCAGACAACAACGCTACTCGCATGTCACAATCTTGACTCTCAGTGTGGTCAGTGTCGCTTTGAGATTGTCAACTTCCATATCTATTTCCTCGAAATTGGATTATGTTTGTTCTTCGAATGGTTATTCGGATTTTACAGAATGTTTTTTCGCTCTCCTAAAAATGCAGGTCCATTAAACTAGCAACTCCACAATTGAGTTTCAAGACTCTTAATAGGTCAAATTTGTAGGCTTTTTTGGGCACCAATTAAAATTTTTTGGGTGCTTCACTTAAAAAAAAATCAATTTTCTCGTGAAGGTATTAACTAACATGAACCTAGCACCTCCACTTCCTAAAATCACAAAATTTGATCCCGGCGTATTTCTGGGCTTCTTTTGTTCGAAAATGCTAACTCCGATTTTTGGACTTCAACTCTCAACGTTAAAAATCAACCCCTTTGTGCCAGGTAAATATGACTTTATCAAAAAATAATCTTTTTGAGAATTTTACAGTGTGAATAGAGTCTATGATTTTTGGGCTGTTGATAAATACCCACTTCGCTTTTTCCACTTCAACCCTTGACATTAAAAATGAACCCCTGGTACCACGTAGATGTGACTTTGTTGAAAAATAATATTTTTTAGAATTTCACAGTGGCCAATACAGTCTCTGATTTATGAGCTTCTCGAAAATACCCACTTCGATTTTTGGATTAGAATAAATTCACAAAAATATGATTTTTTGATAAAGTTATATCTGCGTGGTACAAAGGGGTTGATTTTTCACGTTAAGGACTGGATTAAAAAAATCCGAGTGAGTATTTCCGAGGAGCTCAAAAATCAGAGACTCTATTGACACTGTAAAATTCTCAAAACAATTATTTTTGACCAAGTGATATCTACGTGGCACAAAGGGGTTGATTCTTAACGTGAAGGGTTGAAGGCCAAAAATCGGACTCGTTATTTTCGAAGAGCCCATAAACACGCCGGGATTATATTTGTAAAAAATTCAAATTTCTGGAAGGGGGTTGATTTTGGAACTTAAGTGTTGTTTTGGGGAAATTCTTTTTTACGGATTTCCAGATCTCAAAAAAGCCCAAAATTTTGGTGGCTGTGAATTCTTAGTATTTTGTGATTTTAGGAAGTCGAGGTGCTAGGTTTATGCAAGCTAGCACTTCCAAGAAAGAATTGATTTTCTGAAAAAAAATAAAGAAGTCCAAAAATTTTAATTGGTACCCAAAGAAAGCCCAAAATTCTGAACTATAAAGAATCCCAAAATCTGATTGTGGAGGTGCTAACTTAATGAATCTACAAAAATCTCTCATGTCACAAAAAATAACAGTTATCTGAAGTAAAAAATCTGCCCGCACATCTGTGCACAGACCTTTTAAAATTGAAGGTCAAATCAGTGACAACTGTAATTTGGTGATAGTGATTGTAAATTATTTATTTATTGACTTTAATATTTGTTCCCTATTTTGCATTGAATTTTACTTTTAGCTACCTTGAAAGATGTATCATTTCAATGAAATATTATTATTACACTTCATAATATGCATTGGTATTGAAACAGACATATTTTCATTGTCTTGTTTTTACAAGTAAAGAAAAAATGCCCATCCGGTAAAAAAAAAACAATTTTGTTATGATACATTTTATTGCAACTTGTGTCATTTTTCCATAAAATTTAATTTCTTTATTTTTTGTCTTATTTTTTGCGAAAAAACAAAAACTACGCGTCTTATCGAAAAATTATTCATGAGAAATTTGTAACTCATTTTTGGGTTAGCAACGTTTTTCCATTAATTGTTTTCATACCTTGTATCGTTCCACCCAAATTTTTTTTTTTTTTGTACGATTAAAACAAAAACTACGCGTCCTATCGCAAAGTAATTAATCAAAAATTTATATATCTTTTTTGGATGAACATATTTTGCATATTTATTTTCTTTCCTTGCGTTGTTTGTCCAATAATAAAAAAATTTCGTTTTTGATGCTGTTTTTTACAAACAAAGCAAGAACTACGCGTCCTATCAAAAAGTAATTAATAACAAATTTTGTAGAAAAAGCTGTTTTATTTCAATAAACTAAATTTAGAATAAATCAAAATTCGTATTCTGCTTTGACATCCAACATGCAAAAAACACGAGAATCTTGCGAATACAATTTTGCCCAGAGTCTCTCATGACACAAAAAAAGTGTTTAAAAAAAAACCCAAGAATTATCAGAAAAATAACTGTCTTCATAGTGTGACAATTAACAAAAATATAATAGATAATTCATATTTTTGCTTCAAAATTCAACTATTTATTTGAAATTTTTTCTCTCTCCTGACTCAAAAATCTTTCTTAGTTTAAAATGCAAATCATGTTGAAAATTCGTATTTTTTGCTTGAATTAAAAGTGTTTTTGATTGAAAATGAAAATCTCTTTTGATTGAAATATCATTTAATACATTTGTCGTTCAGAATTAATCTTTCTTGGAATGAAAATTTGATTAATTGCTTTAAAGTTAATTCTTTTGTTAGAAATTATTATTTTTTGCTTGAAGGTCCATCATTTTGATTGAAAATTCATCTGTTTTGTGGAAAAATTAGCAATTTTGTTGCTAAATCATTTTTTTCGCTGAAAATCTCACTTTTTCAGTTTGAACTATAACTATTTTGTTGAAAATTGATTTATTTGTTGTTGTTAAAAAGGCAGTTTTTATTGCAAATATTTCAGTTGAACATGCTATAATTTTAGTTAAAAATTCATTTCTTTGGTAGCACACAAATTTTTTTAACTACAATTTAATTTTTTCAATTTTTGGTTTGAAAAAATATCTTATTTAGATGGAAATTCGTTTTTTTTTTTTGGTAAAAATTAATCTTCTTGGTCAAAATTAATATTTTTCGTTCAAACTTCAATTATTCCAATAGGTTTGTTTCGCAATTCTAGATAAAATAATTTTTGATACATAATTTTAATCTAAACTCAATGTGCGTTCTAAATTTTTTTTCTGTTGAAACGTTCAACAGAAAAACATTATTAAAAATTTGAGGCGGGAAAAAACTTATTCAAGTTGGTGTCATGTGGGTGTCACGTGACTCAGAGGTTCTCATAATTATCAATGTGGCGATGTGGCTTTGATGGAAACTAACGAAACTTATGATAAAGAGGTTAGGTCACCTAACCGTTTCGTTTTCACTTTTCTTATTTCTGCACTTACTAAGTGACAATCACCATAAATATATCTATTTTCAGGAGATTTCTGCTATTGGCTTTTACGAAACTCTCCTTTGACATTTTTTTAAACAATATTTCTCGACTTCTATTTTCGACGTGCAGATAACGGAAACTAAACATCCGCACAGAAAAAGAGATTTGAGAATCACTGACACATAAGCTGTGATTGATGGAAAAATCCGATCCCTTTGACGCGAGAGGGGCCCTCCAATCGACATCGTGATAGAAAATTCATATTTCAAGATTCAATTAAAAATAGTAAACAATACGTAAAAATATTTTATGGGCGTTTTTAAAATGAGAATTTTATAAACTACGAGATCCATTCATTGGAGAAGTGATATCTGACTTTCGAAACAACCCTATTACAGATTCACATTGTTAGGTGAAATTTCATCTTTTTCATTTAAAATTCAACTTTCCAGCTAAAGATTCATAATTTCAGTTGAAAATTCATCACTTTTTTCGAAAATGTAAATCTTTTTCACATTCGTATTTTGTTGTTGTTGCAAATTAATTCTGTAATTGCAAATTTAACGACATTCGATCCGTGCTACGATCGGGTCGGTTTCTTCGATTCGATCGACCCACCGATCGAATGTCGCAAGACCGACGTTCGATCCGTGCCGCGGCAGATCGGGGTTTTCGATTCGATCGGTCGGGATTAGATTGTTGAAAATCCAATATGCGACTGACAAAAGGCATTTCAAGTTTTTATTTTATAATTATGACTCTAAAAATATAAACCGATGCATATAGAATGCAGATTGCAGATCCAGAGAGACATGAAGACAATACTGTGTCAATCTGCTGGATAATATTACTCGACCGATATATAGTCCAACAATAAACAAAAACGTGTATTTAATTTTCACTTTCATAATTAAAATTTGTTATACGATTACATAGTAACTAGTAATAATAATTCCTTAGATGTTATTCATCTCAAGATTTGTAAAATATTTTACAGGCTTTATAGGTTCAGATTAATTATTTTCTTATTTAATATTCTCAAGCCAGAATTATAAAGGCGGAGGATGGCTACTGAAGGGTAGCTCAATATTTTGTTATGACCTATTACCCTAGCGTTATTTTAATTTTTTCATCAAATAACAGTTTTAAACAAAATTTGTATTTTGAATTTCTGGCATATGAATTAATGAGTGGGGAATGAGAAATTTCAGGTCGTATAAAATATATGTACCTGAAATTGTCATTAAGTTGTATAGTATAATTACAGTTGTTTGTCATCCTGGAAAGAATTCAAGACCAAATTTGCAATAATTTATCAGATAATTTAAAAAAAAATCATATATTATAATATTATTTTTGAATTCCTTTCTCAGTATAATTTAAATATTAAAAATTTGAACAATATTATTGTTTTCTAATTAGTCGCTTACAAAGTCGAACTTATTAGTATTGGGCCTTACCTCACCTTAGTGTAGGTTTATGATTCTTGGTTATTTTCCGGTTATTTTCCAGTTCACAAAAATTTTTCCCGGGCATTGAAATTCGAGTTGAAATTCAAAAGTTGAAACTGTTCATGCTGAATATTTCTTCATTTAAAGTATTCAAAACCAAACGACCAACAAAAGCAGCCGAAATTAAAACTTTCTGAATTTTCAACTTTCAAAATCTTCCACATTGAAGCTTAAAAATTTTTCCATTCAAAAAGTCTTTATTCAGTCGTTTAATAATGAACACGTTTTAAAATGGAAATCTTGTAATTTCAATACATGTTGTTTTATGGGTTTCAAAATAAACATTATCTTAAAATGAAACATTCAAAATGGTAAAGTATCAATTTCACAAACTTTAATTGTACAAATTAAATGGTAAAGACCGATAAAGGCCCCTAGCTTTCATGATTTATTGACCAGCCAAAACCAAATATTTAAAAATATACAAACTAAATGAAGCCACTTTTATCGGTGGGAAAAATTCCCGGTTTAACCATTTTTTACAAATTTATTAAATTGTCGTGAAAAGCGATGTGGATGTAACATTTGTATCACTTGTTTTTAATAGAACATTAAACTGTAGACAATCGAAGAAAATTTTTAATGGAAATTTCAACAGTTTTTGTTTTAACTGTTGAATTTTCAACTTTTGAAAAAGAAAGAAAATTTAACTAACGACTTGTTTCAGTTTATTGATGAACTATGGTCGCCTTATTGAAGGAAAGTATGTTAACAATTATATAACTGATTCAATCTAAGGCACATCCAATATCGGATTTTCTGACGCACGG
This sequence comes from Andricus grossulariae, assembly GCA_011634705.1. Classification (NCBI taxonomy): domain Eukaryota; kingdom Metazoa; phylum Arthropoda; class Insecta; order Hymenoptera; family Cynipidae; genus Andricus; species Andricus grossulariae. The sequence goes on from JAABKJ010013654.1 coordinate 8,305, forward strand.
GCCAATCTAATCGGTTTCTCCACATTTGGTCGATGGGCCGATCGAATCGAAAAAAAAGGATTCGGCGACAGCGCGCGTCGAAGATCGGTTTTCGTCATTCGATCGACGCGCCGTTTGAATCGAAAAAACCGATCCGACCGTGGCACGGATCGAATGTCAGTTTTTCGACATTCGATCGGTGGATCGATCGAATTGAATAAACGGATCCGAAAACGAGCGCACGTCGAATCGCAAATACCATATTCAATTCGACAAAATGCACACGTCTAGTTACAACCATTATCCATTAATTCGACATAGGGTTCCAAACCATTAGAAATTGTCGTGTATGGATACTGAGCAAACTCCACGGTATATTCAGACAGTATCGAATCAGAAAAGCAGCTATGTATTTCATCATCAGTATCCTCTGGACTTTCTGGATAAATGTTACTAAAAAATTATTATTCAGCTTTTGCCCAGTGATCCACATCCATGTTAAATTCCAGGGAACGTTTTGAATTATACTCAATAGAAAAAGGATGATTAGTGTTCAAATTATTGCCCCCTTTCTTCCATATCGTGCTTAGAACAAAATGTTCTTGACCCAAAAAAATCCTTTAATTTAAAGATAGGACATTTTTTTCGATTTCTTCTGGGGAATTAGATAGTGTTTTGTTTTCCTCCCCTCGAAACTTGACGATTGGCTATATTCAGCCTCAACTCCAGGGATGTCAATAGATAATTTTTTTTGATAATTCCGAGTTTATTGGATTGTTTTCCTCTTCAGTGAGTAGAATCTTATCCAAAACGAGATCTAATTGTTGTTTATCAGGAGATAAGTCACTAAATAAATTATAATCACTCGCGGACGTTGGTTCTACTACGTCAATAGCCAAAGGCACAAACTGCATGAGCTCATCTACATTTAAATCTAACAGCTCAATAGCAAAAACACTATCAGGTTTCTCACTTAAAAGAACAGGATGCAAATGAAGCATTATATCACTCGCTTCGAAATAAATTTCACTAAACTGTGTCAAATCCGCGTTTTCACATCTTAGAACGAAGAAATTTTTTGGAGAACCCATTATTTCCGCCTTCTTCTTTATTTTTTACTCACATAAAAATTTCTTTCCGAAATTAATTAAATCGATGTATACCGACGATTAATTAAAACTATTAGAGTCTCCCATACTGGTTATAAGCCGGAAACGAGTTTTGAAATGACCCAATCAGACTCTGAGACAAAACTGATTTCTAAATTACAGTTTAAGCCCTAGAAAAGGCCTCAATCGCAAGAGAAGGCAAAAATCCCCTCTTTTTCGCAATATAGGAAAACTGACCGTAGTGGCTTTTGCGACCAAATCGATGGATTCGTCAGTGGCCACCCCCAACATGCGAAACTTACAATACGAATTTTCAAGGGCAACACGTTTTGGTCCAGGGCCCATTAAGCCTTGAACTGTGCAACAAGTCCGTAACCCAGTCACTTCTCTCGTTATTTAATTGCGAGGGTAGATAATGCAAACAGGAAGAGGATTCGAAACCAAAAGTGGCATACCTATTCTAGTTGCATGTTCAACCTTATGTTCTATGTCAAACTTGGGTGTCCAAACAGGAATCACCCCTCCAATCCTATTCCATTTTTCATATCCACTCCTTCCTTTTAATTCACATTCTATTTTATACACGCAAGCATTATCCAAAGTAGGAAATTTTGCAAGACAATAATTCACAAATGTATAGTTGCATGTTTATAAATAATGCAGTAATAAAAATAAAATACCCTTTTATTTATTAATTATTTTACGAGAAAATGATTTCAACCAATGATCAATCGGTTGAAACGGCTCGTGCGTCTCCATATTTATAGAATAAAAAGCAAGAGGGAGATATCAGTTCCAGTTATATGAATAACCATACCAATATATATAGGTCACTAGGTCAGGAGGAATAATCAATAGTTTTCAGTGCGCATGA
>JAABKJ010013655.1:0-10266 GCA_011634705.1 Andricus grossulariae
TTGAATGCACCTCACTTCTGTAAGGTGCTGACGAGGTTCCTGTCTCACAGGTGCAAAAATTCAAACGGAAGCATTTGCCGTCCGGAGTCTGGATCGAATTAGTCAATTTTCTTTTGGGAAACCTAGCCCATAAGACGCAAAGCCTCTGTCCAGGCCAACGAAAATTTCTTTGTATTATTTTCGGTTGGGAAACGGGAGTGAACTCCTGGGATCGATGGATTGACCGGGAGAAATCAATTTTTACGATTCGGACGTAAAAATCTTTTTTTAAAAATCTCTATCCGACGGGAGTAAAGGAAGGCTCCTGAGCAATCTGGCACGAGCCAGAACTACTCGGATTTTTTGCCCGTCTGAACGTCGGGATCAAGAATTCAATAGAAATTTTGACTGGTAAACTTAGTCCGTAAGACTCAACCACGTCCTATCCCTGGCACCGAAATTCTAACTTTCGACCACATAACGGGAGTAAGCCGCCGAAATCGATGGGTTTAGCCATTAAAATTGGGTTCGCGATCCAGACGTAATAACTTTGAAATCTCCGTCCGACGGGTGGCAGGGCTGTAAGGGGAGCAGCTTTCGTCACGTCCTATCCCCGGCACCGAAATTCTAACTTTCGACCAGGTAACCGGAGTGTCGTTTTTCTCGCGTCCTATACACCTGCTTGAAACAAAATTAAATCAGCCTAGAAAATGTTACCTCTTCTCGAATCTCAAAACGAGACAGAGTAATTTTCTCGGAAGGCTTTAATTCACTTTTACGAGAAGTTGATATATTTTCTATCTCCCTTGTAAGCGAATTCACGAAAGGTGACGGGTGTTCGCGCGTGTTTGTGTGTGTCACGAATACCTTAAAAAGGACTAGAGTGGATCCTTCGATCCACGCAACGATAAAAAGATTTCACCCGCTCTAGCAGAGGAAAGGAAAACCCAAGCGTCACGTTCTCTTCTTTTGGAATTAATTTTCCTCTCTTCTACGACAAGCGGTAGCAATAAGACAACGAATTTGGTGAGCTGTATCATTCCAATATTTTCTTATATGTAATTCTGTTTATCTGCCAACACATCCTACCCATTGTAGAATGTGTTTTCCAAATTTTTATCGTCTGTGTACTTTGAATTGTTAACAATAAAAGAATCAGTTGTCAAGTGAATTTAGAAAGTGAAAATTTTATTAATAAATCGAACCATCCCGCGAACTCCTTTACTCAGATTACGAGGTAAAAACTCTTAGTCAGAGAGTAACGGTAGCAACCCACATAAAAATAAATACAGGAAAGTAGAGTCTCTCGCCCTTCCTTCAGTTTGGGAAAGCCTCCCCCAGCGTACCGATAGTAGGCAACTTTTTTCACGGATCTTTTTCGATTCAAAGATAAATCTCATTTAGTTCGTACGTGAAACTCGCCAGCCTCATCCTTCCCGGTTGATGAGTTCACTTTGGGCTTTCCCTACCCAGGTCTTCGGACCATCTTCCGTTCAAACTACCTTTCCTGCGCACCCTTCTTCACCCACCCCCAGCCAAACAAAACAAACAAAAGAGACCATCAATTTCGAGTTATGAAATTTCCAAATGAGGACCTCTGCAAATTTATTTATAAATTCCAAGCTTATCAATTCGCCCAACTGCTATTTTTGATATTAGGAAATTTTCCACATTGAGAATTCCAGCATTACAAAACTGAAAAGACATCACTTATCTTTATAAACTATAAATTTATCAAGACATCCAGCAGCAAATTCAAAATCAATCTATTTCGAATTATGAAATTTCCAGATTAAGCCTTCTGCAAATTTATTTATAAATCCCAAGTTTATCAAGTCGCTCAACTGTTACTTTTGATACTAAACAATTTTCCACACTGGCAATTCCAATATTAATGAACTGGAAAGTGTCCACTGTTCTGCATAAATTAACAAATGTATCAAGTCTCCCAGCAATAAATTCCGAAACCATCGATTTTGAATTCTGAAATTTCCGCATTAGGCCCTCTGCAAATTTATTTATAAATTCCAAGTATATCGAGACGCACAACTATAAATACGATATTGCCAAGTTTTACACACTGCTAATTCCAATAATAAAGAACTGGCAAGTCTCCACTTTTCTTCATTAATTGAAGATGTATCAAATCACCTAGCAGTAAATTCTAAAACCATCAATTTTGAATTCTGAAATTTCCGCATTACGCCCTGTGCAAAATTACTTTCAGGTTCCGAATTTATCGAGTCACACAAATATAAATACGATATATGACAAAAATTCCCACAGTGAAAATTCCAACATTACAAAACTGGCAAGTCGTCACTTTTCTTTATAAATGATAAATTTATCAAGTCATCCAGCAATAAATTCAACTCTCGTGAATTTCGAATTTTTAAATTTCCAAATTAGGCCCTCTGCTGATTTACTTATAAATTCTAAGCTTATCAAGTCGCCCAACTGTTATTTTTTAGAATTCCAGCAATACAAAACAGGCAAGTCTTCACTTTTCTTTATAAATTATAAATTTATCAAGTCATCCAGCAACAACTTCAAAAGCCATCAATCTCGAACTGTGAAATTTTCAAATTAAATTCTTTGGAAATTCATTCAGAGATTTCAAGTTTGTCTAGACGCCAAACTATAAATTGCGATAATACAAAACTTTAAAAATTGAGAATTCCAGCATTAGAAAACCGACAAGTCTTCACTTTTCTTTATAAATTATAAATTTATCAAGTCAACCAGCAGTAAATCCTAAAACCAACAATTTCAATTTATGAAATTTCCAAATTAGGCCCTCTACAAATTCATTTATCAATTCTAAGCTTATCAAGTTGTTCAAATCCGGGTTTTGATATTACATAATTTTACAGAGTGATAATTTAAAAATTAAAGAACTGGTAAGTGTCAACTTTTCTTTATTAATTATAAATTTATCAAGTCATCCAGCAATAAATTCAAAATCCATCTATTTCGAACTGTGAAATTTCCAAATTAGGGCCTTCTGCAAATTTATTTATGAATTCCAAGTTTATCGAATCGCTCAACTATAAATACGATATTACAAAATTTTCCACATTGATAATTCCAACATTACAAAACTGGCGAGTCTTCACTTTTCTGTCTGAATTATACATTTTTCAATTCATCCAGCAATAAATTCAAAAATGATCAATTCCGTAATGTGAAATTTCCAAATTAGGCGCTCTGCAAATTTATTCATAAATTCAAAGTTTATCAAGTGGTCTAGCTATAAATTACGATATAATAAAACTTTACACACTGGTAATTACAATAGTACAGAACTGTTAAGTCTCCACTTTTCTTTATTATTTATAAATTTATCAAGTCATCCAGCAATAAATTCAAAAGCCATCTATTTCGTATTATGAAATTTCCCACTTAGGACCTCTGCAAATATATTTGTACAATCCAAGCTTATCAAGTCACCCAACTGTTATTCTTGATATCAGGAAATTTTTCACATTGAAAATTCCAGCATTAAAAAACTGGCAAGACTTCACATTTATTTCTAAATTATAATTTTATCAAGTCATACAGCAATAAATTTAAAAGTCATCAATTTTGATTTGTAAAATTTCCAAAGTAGGCCTTCTGCAAATTTAATTATAATTTTCTAGTTTATCGAGTCGGACAACCATAAATTCGATATTCCAAAATTTTCCACATTGAGAATTCCAGCATTACAAAAATGCAAGTATTAACTTTTCTGTATAAATTATAAACATACCAAGTCATCCAGCAATGAATTCGAAAGACATCAATTTCGAATTTTTAAATTTCCAAATTAGGCCCTCTGCCAATTTACTAATAAATTCCAAGCTTATCAAGTCGCCCAACTGTTAGTTTTGATATTAGGAAATTTTCCACGTTGAGAATTCCAGCATTACAAAACTGGCAAGTCTTCACTTTTCTTTATAAATTATAAATTTATCAAGTCATCCATCAATCTATTCGAAATCAATTTATTTCGAGTTATAAAATTTCCAAATGAGGACATCTAAAAATTTGTTTACAAATTCCAAGCTTATCAAGTCGTCCAACTGTTATTTTTGATATTAGGAAATTTTCCACATCGAGAATCCAGCATGAGAAAAGTGGCAGGTCTTCACTTTTATTTATAAATGATGAATTTATCAAGTCATCCAGCAATAAATTCAAAATCCATCAATTTCGAATCATGAAATTTTGAAATTCGGCCCTCTACAAATTTAGTTATGAATTCCAAGCTCATCAAATGGCCTAAATCCGGGTTTTGATATTACATAATTTTACAGAGTGATAATTTAAATATTAAAGAACTGGTAAGTGTCCACTTTTCTTTATTATTTATGAATTTATCAAGTCATCCAGAAATAAATTCACAATCCATCTATTTTGAACTGTGAAATTTCCAAATTGGGGCCTTCTTTGAATTTATTTACAAATTCCAAGATTATCAAGTCGCCCAACTGTTATATCTGATATTAGGATATTTTCCACTTTAAGAATTCAAAATGCATATATTTCGATTTATGAAATTTCCAAATTAGGCCTTCTGCAAATTTATTTATAAATTTCAAGTTTATGAAGTCGCTCAACTGTTATTTTTGATACTAAATAATTCTCCACATGGATAATTTCAACATGACAAGACTGGCAAGTGTCCACTTTCCTTTATCTATCCAAAAAATTATCAAGTCATGCCGCAGTAAAGTCCCAAACCATCAATTTCGAATTAGGAAATTTCTAAATTAGGCCATCTGCAAATTTAGTCATAAATTCCAAGTTCATCAAATCGGTCAACCATAAATTACGATATTACAAAATTTTCCTCACTGACAATTCCAATATTACAGAACTGGCAAGTGTCCACTGTTCTACATTAATTAACAAATGTAAAAAGTCTCCCAGCAATAAATTCCGAAACCATCGACTTCGAATTCTGAAATTTCCAAATCAGGCCCTCTGCAAATATATTTATACAATCCAAGCTTATCAAGTCGCCCAACTGTTATTTTTTATATTAGGATATTTTTCACATTGAGAATTCCAGCATCACATAACTGGCAAGTCTTCACATTTTTTCTGAATTATAAATTTATCAAGTCATACAGCAATAAATTTAAAAGTCATCAATTTCGATTTGTGAAATTTCCAAATTAGGCTTTCTGCAAATTTATTTATAATGTTCAAGTTTATCGAGTCGCACAACTATGAATGCGATATTCCAAAATGTTCCATCTTGAGAATTCCAGCATTATAAAAAAGGCAAGTATTCACTATTCTTTATAAATTATAAACTTACCAAGTCATCCAGCAATAAATTCAAAAGACATCAATTTCGATTTGAAAAATTTCCAAATTAGGCCCTGTCCAAATTTATTTATAAATTCCAAGCTTATCAATTCGTCCAAATTCGGTGTTTGGTATTACAAAATTTTCCAGAGTGATAATTTAAAAATTAAAGAACAGGCAAGAGTCCACTTTTCTTCATGGATAAATAATGTATCAAGTCACCCAGCGATAAATTCCAAAACCACCAATTTCGAATTCTGAAGTTCCCACACTAGGCCATTCCATTATTACAGAACTGGTAAGAGTCCATTTTTCCTCATTAATTATAAATTTATAAAGTCATCCAGCAATAAATTCAACATCCATGAATTTCGAATTTTGTAATTTCCAAATTAAGCCTTCTGCAAATTTATTCATAAATCCCAAGTTTATCAAGTCGCTCAACTCTTACTTTTGATATTAAACAATTTTCCACACTGACAATTCCAATATTACAGAACTGGCAAGTGTCCACTGTTCTGCATCAATTAACAAATGCATCAAGTCTCACAGCAATAAATTCCGAAACCATCGATTTCGAATTCTGAAATTGCCGCATTAGGCCCTCTACAAATTTATTTATAAATTCCAAGTATATCGAGTCCCACATAACTATAAATACGATATAATACGATAGCAAGTCTTCACTTTTCTTTATAAATTATAAATGTATCAAGTCATCGAGCGAAAAATTTACCAGCCATCAATTTTAAATTTGGAAATTTCCAACTTAGGCCCTCTGCAAATTTATTTATAAAATCCAAGCTCATCAAGTCGCCCAACTGTTATTTTTGATATTAGGAAATTTTCCACATTGAAAATTCCAGCATTACATAACTGGCAAGTCTTCACATTTATTTATAAATTATAAATTTATCAAGTCATACAGCATAAAAATTTAAAAGTCAATTATTTCGATTTGTGAAATTTCCAAATTAAGCTTTCTGCAAATTTATTTATATATTCCAAATTTGTCTAGACAGCCAGCTATTAAATTGCGATACTACAAAATTTACCACATCAACAATTCCAGCATTACAGAACTGACAAGTCTTCATTTTTCTTTATAAATTATAAATTTATGAAGTCATCCATCAATCTATTCAAAAATTCATTTATTTCGAATTATACAATTTCCAAATTAGGACCTCTGCAAATTTATTTATAAGTTCCAATTTTATCTAGTCGCACAAATATAAACACGATATTACAACATTTTCCACATTGATAATTCCAACATTACAAGACTGGTGAGTCTTCCCTGTTCTTTATAAAGCATAAATTTATCAAGTAATCCAGCAATAAATTTACCAGCCATCAATTTTGAATTTTGAAATTCCAAATTAGGCCCTTTGCAAATTTATTTATAATTCTCAAGTTTATCGAGTAGCACAACTATAAATGCGATATTCCAAAAAATTTTACATTGAGAATTCCAGCATCACAAAACTAGCAAGTCTTCACTTTTCTTTATTATAATAAGTTATAAGTTTATCAAGTCATCCAGCAATGAATGCAAAAGTCATTAATTTTTATTTGTGAAATTTCCAAATTAGGTTCTCTGCAAATTTATTTATATATTCCAAATTTGTCTGGACATCCAACTATTAAATTGCGATACTACAAAATTTACCACATCAACAACTCCAGCATTACAGAACTGGCAAGTCTTCACTTTTCTATAAAAATTATAAATGTATCAAGTCATCCAGCGAAAAATTTACCAGCCATCAATTTTAAATTTTGAAATGTCCAACTTAGGTCCTCTGCAAATTTATTTACAAAATCCAAGCTTATCAAGTCGCCCAACTGTTATTTTTTATATTAGGAAATTTTCCACACTGAAAATTCCAGCATTACATAACTGGCAAGTCTTCACATTTATTTATAAATTATAAATTTATCAAGTCATACAGCAATAAATTTAAAAGCCAATTATTTCGATTTGTGAAATTTCCAAATTAGGCTTTCTGCAAATTTATTTATATATTCCAAATTTGTCTAGACACCCAGCTATTAAATTGCGATACTACAAAATTTAGCACATTAAGAATTCCAGCATTACAGAACTGGCACGTCTTTACTTTTCTTTCTAAATTATAAATTTTTCAAGTCATTCAGCAATAAATTCAAAAACCATCAATTTCGATTTATGAATTTTCTCAATTGGGCCCTCTGAAAATTTATTCATAAGTTCCAAGTTTATCTAGTAGCACAACTATAAACACGATATTACAAAATTTTCCACATTGACAATTCCAATATCACAAGGTTGGTGAGTCATCACTGTTCTTTATAAATTATAAATTTATCAAGTAATCTGGCCATAAATTTACCAGCCATCAATTTCGAATTTTCAAGTTTTCAAATTAGGCCCTCTGCAAATTTATTTATGAATTCCAAGCTTATCAAGCCACCAAACTGTTACTTTCAATATTACAAACTTTTCCACATTGAGAATTCCAACATTGCAAAACTGGCAAGTGTTCACTTTTCTTTATCGATTGAAAAAATTATCAAGTCGCGCAGCATTAGATTCCAAAACCATCGATTTCGAATTAGGAAATCTCCAAATTAGATTATCTGCAAATTTATTTATAAATGTCAAGTTTATCAAATCGCCTAACTATAAATTACGACATTATTCCAAGTTTGTAGAGTCGCCGAACTATAAATCACAGTATTACACAATTTCCCGCACTTATAATTACAATATTACAAAACAGGTAGGTGTCCGCTTTTCTTTATAAATTCAGAAATGTGTCAAGTCACCCAGCAATAAATTCAAAAACCATCAATTTCGAATTATGTTTTTTTCAAATTAGGTCCTCTGAAAATTTATTTACAAATTACAAGTTCATCGATTCGCCCTACTATAAATTACGATATTACAAAATTTTACAGGCTGATAATTCCATTACTACAGAACTGGTAAGTGTCCACTTTTCTTTATTAATTATAAAATTACCAAGTCACCTAACAGTAAATTCTAAAACCATCAATTTCGAATTCTGACATTTTCGCATTAGGCCCTCTGCAAATTTACTTATATGTTCCCAGTTTATCGAGTCGCACAAATATAAATACGATATGACAAAATTTTTCACATTAATCATTTTAACATCACAAAACTGGCAATACTTCACTTTTCTTTATAAATGATAAATTTAGCAAGTCATCTAGCAATAAATTTAGCTCCCGTTAATTTCGAATTTTGAAATTTCCAAATTAGTCTCTCTGCAAATTTATTTAGAAGTTCCAAGGTTATCGGGTAGCACTAGTATGAATACGATATTATAAAATTTTCCACATGGATAATTCCAACATTACAAAACTGGCAAGACGTTACATTTCATTATAAATGATAAATTTATCAAGTCATCCAGCAATAAATTCAGCTTCCGTTAAATCAGAATTTTGAAATTTCCAAATTATGCTCTCTGCAAATTTATTTATAAGTTCCAAGGTTATCGAGTAGCATAACTATAAAAACGATATTACAAAATTTCCCACATTGATAATTCCAACATTACAAAACTGGCAAGACTTCAATATTCTTTATAAAATATAAATTTATCATGTCATCCCACAATAAATTCCAAATCCAGCAATTTCGAGTTATGAAATTTCCAAATTAGGACCTCTGTAACTTTATTTATAAATTCCAAGTTGATCAAGTCGCCCAACTATAAATTTCGATACTACAAAATTTTCCACGCTCATGATTCCAATATTACAGAACTGGCAAGTGTCCACATTTCTTGATAATTTATCAATTTATCAAGTAACCCGGCAATATATTTCAAATCTACTTGCCAGTTTTATAGTATTGAAATTGTCAATGTGGGAAATTTTATAACATCAAAAATAATAGTTGGGCGACTTCATAAACTTCGAATTCAGGAATAAATTTGCAGAGGGCCTAATTTGGAAACTTTATAATTCGAAATTGATAGTTATTGAATTTATTGCTGAATGACTTGATGAATTTATAATTTATAAAGAAAGTTGAAGACTTGCCAGTTATGTAATTTTGGAATTATCAATGTGGAAAATTTTTTAATATCAAAAATAACAGTTAAGCGATTTGATAAACTTCAAATTTAGAAATAAATTTGCAGAGGGCCTAATTTGAAAATTTCATAATTCAAAATTGATGGGTTTTCAATTTATTGCTGGATGACTTGATAAATTTATAATTTCTAAAGAAAAGTGGAGACTTGCCATTTCTTCAATATTAGAATTAGCAGTGTGTAAAATTTTGTTATATCAGAATTTATGGTTGGGCTACACGATAAAATTTAAATTTATAAATAAATTTGCAGAGGGCCTAATTTAGAAATTTCAAAATTGGAAATTAATGGTTGTTGAATTTATTTCTGGGTGATTTGATACATTTTTTAATTTATAAAGAAAAGTGAAGACTTGCCAGTTTTTTTAGTGTTGTATGCAAAAACTATTTCAATATTTTGTATTCAATTTTATGCACATTTTTTATTTTTATTTGTCAATTGAAATTGCCGCTGAGACTCGAAGCCTGGTCTCGCGACCGATAAGGAAGGGCGCCTCGATTTCGTGTGGGGCAATGTGTGCTTCGGACTTCAAAGCTTTGGCTACAGTTCTGAAATTCTCGAGAATTTAAGTTCGGGTTATATAACGGAGAATATGACAGAATTTAGGAGAATTTAAGTATTTATGATTTTTAACAATATTGTTATTGCTTACGTTATTTACACAGTTACATATAAGTTATTTACATATATAAATATATTTATGAGTAAAGAAAAATACGTAGAATAAATTTCACTTATAAATATTAAAATTGTGTGCTGCAAACTATCTAAATTTAAATTTACCGCCAATTTATCAGAAATTGAGTTGAAATTTGAGGTTACGTTGTCTTTGTATCGTTCTCATGAATTCTGTCTTAACATACATATATATATATAT
>JAABKJ010013656.1:0-10266 GCA_011634705.1 Andricus grossulariae
AAAATTTTCATAAACAAAAGAATTAATAAAAAATAACACTGTTCAAACTTTTCGCGCCCCATGAAAATGGCAAAGTTTCGATACAGCGGCGACCACTGGAGGGGGACTTTCTTCTATGATGCTGGTTAAATTCCCAATAATTAATAATTATTCAAACAATTTTCATAAAAAAATTCAGAATTTGGCTATTTGTCAACGAATGGGCTACATTTTTTCTATATAATTAACTAAAAATATCTTTTCGAAGGCGTTTTTCTGAGATTCTTTGTAAATTCTCAAGTATTATGAATTATTCAAACAATTTTCACAAACAAATTGAGAGTTCAGCTATTTTCAAACGAATTGTTTACGGAGTCAACTAAGAATGTATTTTCGATAACTCTTTCCTGTGATATATTACAAATTTATGATAACTATTAATTATTTGAACAATTTTCATGAACATATTTAGATTCTGGCTAGTTCCAAAGAAATAGGCTCAGTTTGTTTACAGAAGCAACAAAGTATGTATTTTCAATCAGTCTTTTGTCTTTCACTTTGTAAATTTACAATAATTTATTAATTATTTTGAAAAATTTCATAAATATATTCAGAGTTTGGCTATCTTTCAATTTGTTTATGGAGCCAATTAGAAATTTCTTTCCGATGACTCTTTCCCATGTTGTTTTGTAAATTTACAACAATTAATAATTATTCAAACAACTTTCATGAACAAGTTTCCGAGTTTGGCTATTCTTCAATGAATAGGGTCAATTTTTCACTAAATTAACTAAGAATATCTTTTCAAACATTCAAACATTCAAACATTTTAAACAAATTCATTTTTATGAGCAAATATATACACTATATATTTAATACAAATTTAAAAAGCATACCAATTTTATAATGGTAAGAAATTTCCTTTTTATTAATTGCAGTCTTTTTGTTAATTTCTTCCAGTACTTTAATAATCACATCAATTGAATGATATTTTGCTTTATCGAGATTTCTTGAAATATATTTTCTCTGGCGACGAACTAAGGGTTTCTGTCCGGGTCTACGAAACCCTAAAAATGAGATTTTCCTATCGTTGGATTCGCAATGAAAAAAAAATCATTTATGCTAATCGTAATTTAAAATCAAGGCAAAAAAACTCGTGACATTTAGAAACTAACGCCTTTTTATTGAATCATATATAATTCGCTTTTGGAAAATATGATAATATATTATGTATATAATGTAACAAGAGATATAATTAGAATGACACGAGTCCTAGTGAATATTCCGCCTCTTTTCTTTTACGACGTTGTGCACATTGTGTTTCGGGTTGGTTTCATTTTGCGTATTTTGTTTTTCGATTGGTGGAACTCACTCGTCGATACAATCGAGCTCCAGCGAATACGTTTGAATAAAAATTTCCCAATAAATAACCGACATTTTCAAAATAATTTGAAAAACTCTTCTTTTTAAAATCCTCCAGAAAGTGTAGTTTCATTCAGAATAGGTACCAACAAAAAAGTCAAATATCTACAAACTTTAAAAAGTATCTTAAGGGCAAAAATTACAGTCTTTATTTTATTTCGGGATCGGTAAGACACTTGTATAAAACTTAGTAACTGAAGGAGTTCAAAATTAAAAACAGGCTGTAATTAAATAAACTACGTCTAAACTAAAAATTGGTCAATAGAGACCAACGAATTTCCAATACAAGACAAACTTAAAAAAACATTCTTAATCATAACTAGCAATAAATACTTTGAAAAAAAGCGAGCTGCACTTCAGAATTCTCGTTTTTAAAAACTAATTTTTTATTCAAACAAATTCGCTGACTCGAATTCCCTTCCGTGGAATGCGGAAAAATATCGAGACTATCTAAAGTTCGTGAAATAAAAAAGGGCAGAACCTTTTATTTTCTTAAATAACAAAAAAAAGTGGAAAAAATGAATAAAAATAAATAACTTCAGCAAGAAATGTTGCAAAACATTTTCCTTTGCTATTTTAAAATCACGACATGGCATGGATTATGATTCTATTTTTCATTTCACGAACTGTACAACGAGTAAGTTAACTTATAGGTATTGAAGATGACTTTCCGAAAGAGAGAGAAAGGAGAAGGAAAGCGAGAGAGAGAAAGGACGTGGTCGCTATACACAACTATCTTTGCGCGGTTTTTTTTTATGACGAAGAACGAATTGAAGATTAAAATCAATTAATCAATAGCACACTTTCAAAAAACAATTGCGAGATTCTCACATTCAAATTTTTGTTCCTTACATTTCTAGACGAGATTCGATTCCTCTTTGGCCTCGGATTTTTAAAAATGAAGAGCTCTCAGCTCCTAGAAAATAATCTGGAATCGAATTTCATCTTTGAATCCATTCTCTGCAAGATTTCTCTCAAATTTTAATATATAAATATATTTGATAAATAATTCGTAAAAGACGAAAAATTGTAATAAAATTTTAAGGGTGACCACTTTTAAACTCAGTTGTACTACTTTTAATTCAAAACTAAATTTAATTAAATTCCAATTTGCTTAAATTGTGTGGAACACACAAGAATTCTATTAACTTAAGCTGAATTCGACTGAATTATATTTAATTATAAGGAATTCAAGGGCACCCATTTGAATTAATTTATAATTCAGTTAGATTTCATAGAATCCTTGATCCTAAATTCCTTTGAATTAATTTTTAATCCATTGAATCCACTCGAAATCATTTGAATTCGCTTGAATACCTTTAAATTCCTTTGAGTTTACTTGAAATTTAATTGAATCCACTCGAATTATTTTGAATTCTTTTTAACACCAACTTTTTTAGAACTCACTGAAATGCTTTAAAATGTTCTAAAATTATTTATAATTCATCCGTATTTCCTAGAATTAAGGTCCATTCTGAAAAATTCTTTTTGAAATTACATTGAATTCAAAGTAAATTAAACTGACAAGAAGAAGTCGCGAGATGTGCGTCGCTGATTCGACTAGGGCTTCACTGGGTGAAAGTACATCAAAATCCATTAGGTGTGTATTTTTTCTTTCGATTCAATGGGAGTCGAGCGCTCGAGCGTAAATTGGATCCATTCGATCGAAAGAAAAAACACGCATCTAATGGATTTTGATATAATTTCACCCTGCGAAGCCCCAGACGAATCAGCGATGCACATCTCGCGAACTCTCCCTGCGAGTTCACTTGAATTCTTTATTATGTAATAGAATTTTGCAAGATATACACGAATTCAATTGAATTACACAGAAGTCACTTCAAAAACAGACGGGAATTCACGGAATTCGCTGAAATTTATTTAGAATTCAATGAAAATTTGCGAATTGTATGGCACACACAAGTATTCTTTTTAACTTAAACTGAATTCGACTGAATTCTATTTTATTATGAAGAATTCAAGTGCAGCTAGTCGAATTAATTTTCAATTCAGTTAAATTTCATAGAATTCTTGACTCTAAATTCCATTGAATTATTTTTTAATCCATTGAATTCACTCGAAATCCTTTGAATTCCTTTGAATTCGAACTTTTTTAGAACACTTTGGAATGCCATAAAATATTCTAGAATCAATTATAATTCATCCGTATTTCCTAGAAATAAGGTCCATTCTGAAAAATCGTCTTTGAATTTACATTTAATTCAAAGTAAATTCAACTGACAAGGAGAAGTCGCGAGATGTGCGTCGCTGATTCGACTGGGGCTTCACTGGGTGAAAGTACATCAAAATTCTTTAGGTGTGTATTTTTTCTTTCGATCCAATGGGAGTCGAGCGCTCGAACGTAAATGGGATCCATTAGATCAAAGGAAAAAATAAGCATCTAATGGATTTTGATGTACATTCACTCTGTCAAGCCTCAGTCGAATCAGCGACGGACATCTCGCGACCTCTCCCTCTGAGTTCACTTGAATTTTTTATTATATAATAAAATTCAATCAAATAAAGTTCTTCAAATCATGCATACATCGAAATTTAAAGTGGTCAACGCCTCGATTAAAATTTAGAATTAGAGTTAAAAAGTGAATTAAAATCTCGAAACGATAAAAAACTTCAAGCAATAACTTTTAAGCAAGAACAAGAACAGATACAAGAAAGTTTGATTTGATTATAAACAATAACTATCGCTATTTCTAAAGTAATGTAATATTTGAAAGAAAATGGAGAGAAATCTCCCCAGAGATAAAAAAAAAAGTACAAACTAAATAGTTTTCCAAATAATAATAACAAACGAAAATTCGATGCGATTTGTTTGTGGCTTTGGTGGTAGAATGGTACATTCGTTTTTGCTTACATTAGTCTATTATTTAATGAGAGGGTTAAAAAGCAAGAGTCTCGCAAGCATCGTTCGTATCCTTATTCGTGACCTCGACTCGTATAAATATCGTTAATTAAATAATAAATCACATTTGCGTGTAGAGGCCGAGACGAATGACACTTGCGAGTGGGTTCGTAATTATTCTGTAACAGCCGAGAATTATTTCAGAGATCCTTGAATCGTTAATTAGGTACATACTACGATCTTAGTTTAGTCTAAAACTAGAATCGGCTTGCCCCTTCCTTCATAGAAATCGTCAAAAGACGGTTTTTCACGATGAACATTTTACAATTTTCTCTTCAAAAGCAGATTTTCTTTTTTTATTTCAAATCAACTTTCTACAAATTATATATCAAAATTCAATTTTAAATCAATTTCAAAATTATTTGCTTCCAATCTTCTCTCAAATTTAAACTTTCAAACTGATTTCTAGTGATGTGCAAAATGCCATAAAAAAGCCTCAAATTTCCCGTAAATTTACCTGTAATTTAGGGTAACTTATCCAAAAATTTCCTTAAATTTCTGGTAATACCATTAATGTATGGTAAATTACCATGAATAGCCTTAAATTTCCCATAACTTTATTTGTAATTTATGGTAACTTACAATAAATTTCGTTTAATTTCCGGTAACTATACCGGTAATTCGATTCCTTAAATTTCAAGTAATTTTCAGTGTTTCAGTGTTGATTTATAATAACTTACCATACATTACCGAAAATTTTGAAATTTTTTTTATTGATATTCCGGGCCAGGTTGTAAACCCGGTAATTTACGATAATTTGGGAAAATGTTCGTAATTTATAATTTAACATAAATTACTGGTCAAATTCCGGTAAGTTAAACAGAATTTTTAAAAATAAAACTGTCAGACCGCTTCGGCTTTTTAACAATTTTGCACACCCTTACTGATTTCTATGACAGTGAAATAAAAATTTCTTTGAAAGTCCTCTTGCGATTTGAAAATTTCCGAGACTACGTTTTTCACGTGTTTGATGATTTTGGAGATAAAGTAGCAAAAGTTGGAAGAATCGAGATATTTTAATGAAATTTTGCTCTCTAATGATACAAAAGACAGAAAAACAAGTGTTTTTCTTACTGTGATTTTTACTGCATGGTCAAATGGTAATTTATTACCCATTCGTGTTTTTAATCTTATTATGAAGAAATAGGCACACCTCGCCTACAATTCTTAAGTACAATCACCGTAAGCAAAGCTTCTGGATGGATTACACTTTGTATTTTTCGCAGAACGGGACAAAAATCTCGAAACAGATCATTTTCACGATTTTTTTTCTTCTTTAAAGTTGAGTTCAAGAAACAATTTTTCAACTCTTTTTGCTTAAAAGTGTTAAAATTACTCGAGATTAAAAAGTTTAAAAATTGGAAAGCTAAAATAGAATGCATGCAAAATATGAAATGCACGAATTCAAATTTAAAATTAAAATTCAAGTTGGAAGCACTACAATCTGATAAAAATAGGCTTGAAAAGGATCATATTTTAATTTTTCGATTGAGAATAAAAAAATTAATGAAATAAAATGCTAAATTTTTGCATTTGCGTATTTTCATTGTTAGAATCGATAGCTGAGTTCGAGTTTTGTGTCTCGTTCGTTAGTTTCACAGACGGAGATTTTACATGGTCATACGTTGCACATCGCGTTTCACTAGATACGTAAGACTAGCTACTGAATACGTTTACCCAATCACTCTCGTTGAGTGATTTTCTGCTAATTTCAACTGAACTACTTGCATCAACAACGAAGGGAGAGAAAAACTCTCTTCAAGATTCTGCTTTCGAAAAATATACCTGTTGCTTTCCCTCTGATAAATTATTACTTCCTTAAGCGTAAATTTGCTTCAGAACAAAAATCACTTTCCTCGAAAAAGAAACACCAAAATTTAAAGCTTTCACAATTTTAAGACTAGCAATTTCAAAGATTTTTATTCTGAGGAATTTAAATTTAAACGAGAAATTTAAAGCGTACGCACTTATCAATTTAAAATTTTTGAAGCTATCGAATTTAAAATTACAAATTTAGAAGAACTTTAATTTAAAAGCGTCAAAATGTAAAGCCTTCACACTTTAAAAATAATTCTATTTAAAAGGTCGAATTTTATTTTTAAGATTCGAAATAATTATTCTTCAATTTAAAATTTTTGAAGCACTTGAATTTAAAATTCTACATTTAGAAGAACTACAATTTAAAAACTTCAACATTTAAAACCTTTACATTTTAAAATAATTATAATTAAAAGGTCGACTTTTATTTTTAAGATCAAAAATTTCCAAGACCTTAATTCTGATGAATTTGAATTTAAACGAGAAATCTAATGGGTAAGTATTTATCAATTTAAATATTTTAACGCGCTCGAATTTCAAATTTAGAAGAAATTTAATTTTAACATTTTAAAAATAATTATATTTAAAATGTCGAATTTTATTTTTAAGATTATAAAATTCTATAATCTTAATTCTGAGGAAATTAAATTTACACGAGAAATGTAATAGGTAAGTATTAATTTAAACATTTTCAAGCGCGCGAATTTAAATTTTCTAAATTTAGAGCATTAATTTAAAAGCATCAAAATTTGAAGCCTGTACATTTCAAAATAATTATATTTAAAAGGTCGAATTTTATTTTTGAGATTCGAAATAATTATTTTTCAATTTAAAAATTATGAAGCGCTGGAATTTGAAATCACAAATTTAGAAGAACTTTAATTTAAAAGTGCCAAAACTAAAAGCCTTCACATTTTAAAAAATAATTCTATTTAAAAGGACGAATTTTTTTTAAGATTAGAAATTTCAATTATCTTAATTCTGAGCAATAAAAAGCCTCCGAATTTCGGGGCGGCCTGCTCTCTTTCTAAACATGAAGCATCCAAATTTGTAAACGCCTGAAATAAAGATCTTCCAAAATTATTTTAAAATCGCCTGAACTCTTATACGAATTTGTAAATTTACTGGTAAAACTAAACGATTATCAACATCTGAAAGGTTCAAAGATTGAAGCCTGAATCTTTAAGAATGCTTTTTCGAGTGAAGGTGATTTTGCGAGAAGCTTTAGAGGTGAAATGAGGTAGAACCGAAGGTGAAAAAATAGATATGCAATCGACGACGCCGCCGATCTGAAAGACACTTTAATTCCCGTAAACGTAAACGTACTCAGTAAAAGTATCCTTAGATTTCGCGCATCGACGAAGACTCCTCGACAACATTTCGTTTAGCTATCCCTTACTCCTCACTTAAGCTTAGTGCTTAAACGTACTCACATTCATATAAGATCTGCAAAACCGCGGTTAAAATATCTTCACGTTTAATATATATATTTATCATATATTTGTATATATAGATATATATCTATTTATATTTATATATATATTATATATGTATATATATATTTAAATAATCACTGTAATAGTAGATAAAATTCTGTGAGTTAACTCTCTTCAGTTTTGCGAGCGCAGTCCTAACTCTTGGATGAAAATCGGACTCTCATCATCCTCCTTTCCCCCCGATTACGCACTAGTAGCGTCACTTAACTTCTTTATACGGTAAAAGTATCGTTAATAGAGTTTTTTTTCTTCTTTTCTCCTCTATTTTCTGATTTCTCGCTTCTCTCCTCGTTATCGCTTCGTGCTTTCGATTCGCCGCGTATAATTTATTAAGCTTATTTTGGTAGTTCTCTTATTGTTTTCCCCCTCTTTGTACCTGCAGTCCTGGCTTCACCTAGTATTGTATCAACGGATTTCGACGGGTGATTGTCACCTTCACGGTTCCTGGAAGAAAATCAAGAAAATATTTAATTCCATTTTTCGTTTAAGGGGCCATTCCAAAACTACGTCACAAATGTTCACGGTCATTGAAATTAAAAAATTAAAACTCTTAGAGCCAACATTTTTTTCATTTGAAGTAATCAAAACTGAACTGTAAATTAGAGCACTCATAGTGGAACTCTTAAATTTTAAACTTTTACCATTGAAGTTTAAAAAATTTTTAATTCAGAAATGGAAGCTTTTAATTTTTGTTAAAAAATATAAATCCACGCTATCATTTCCAATGCTCTATTAATTTAGAAACCTTAAAAACTGAATGATCAAAACTTTGTTTAAACTAAACATTTTTTAAATTAGAAGTGAAATTATTTTCATTTTAAGTCGTTTCAAATGAATAGTTGTTCATACATTATTTATACATCGAAATTCAATACTTTCACTCAAAAGTTACATTTTTTTAATGGAACAATTATAACAGTCACGTTCAAAATCTACAAATTTAGCATAACGACTGAAAAATCTCGAAAAATAAAATTAATAATAAATTAATTGATATAAAATTAATATAAAAAACAGAATAAATAATAAAACAATTAATTAAAATAACAAATATGTTTGTCAAATGAAAGTATTTTATTTTATTACTTAACAATTTCTCAATTGTTTAGATTCGGGAATTTGATAATTCTTTTTATTCAACTTTTTTAGTTTAAAATTCACGTATTTTGTTAGAAAGTTGTGTTTTTATTTTGCTGAAAATTCAAATATTTGGTTAAAAATTCATTCTTTTGGTTGAAGATTCATCATTTTAGTTTAAAATTAATTTCTTTGATTGAAAATTTTACTGCTTCGTTGGAAGTAGAACTTCTTTGATAAAAATTAATTTGTTGCTGTTTAAAATTTGATTATTTTGTTAAAAATTCAACTATTTTGTTGAAAATCTAATTACTTTGTCGAAAATTCAACTAATTTGTTGAATATTCGTCTTTTTGGATGGAAAATTCGTTCTTTCGGATGAAAATTTAACTGTCTTCTAAAAAATTCGTCTTTTTAGGTTTGAAAATTTAACTATTTAGTTGAAAACGCAACTGTTTTTGGGTAAGGGTTAATTTTTTTATTTACAAGGTGGACCATTCGTTTTTTGGGGTTTTTTTGTTGAAAATTTATCTTTCGGGTTGAAAATTAAATAATTTGGTTAAAGATTCATTATCTTGGTTGTAAATTCATCATTTTAGTTGAAAATTCTTTTTTTGTTGTTGCTGAAGATTCATAATTTAAGTTACAAATTAATTTATTTTATTGAAAATTTAAATGCTTGGTCAAAAGTAGAACTTCTTTGTGAGAAAAAGCTGTTTTTTTGTTGTTGAAAATTCGATTGTTTTGTTAAAAATTCAACTACTTTGTTGAAAATTTAATTACTTTTGTTGGACATTTAATTATTTTATTGAACATTCAACTAATTTGTTGACTATTCGTCTTTTTTGAAAGAAAATCCGTCCTCCGGATTGAAAATTCAACTGCCTTCTAAAAAATTCGTCTTTTTGGTTCGAAATTGAACTATTTACTTCAAAAAGGCCACTGTTTTTGGTTGAAGTTTAATCTTTTTTATCTGAAACTTCGACGATTTGGTTCAAAATTAAATTATTTGGTTAAGAATTAATTTATTTTTGTTGAAGATTCATCATTTTAGTTGACGATTAAAGTATTTTGTTGAAAGTATGATTGTCAAATTAGTAATCAAACCTGAAGTGTAAATTAGAGCACTCATAATGGAACTCTTGAATTTTAAACTTTTACCATTGAAGTTTAAAGAATTTTAATTCAGAAATGGAAGCCTTCAATTTTTGTCAAAAAATATAAATCCACGCTATCATTTCCAATGCTTTTTTTTTAAGTAAACATTTTTTAAATTAGAAGTGAAACTATTTTAATTTTAAGTCGTTTCAAATTAATAGTTGCTCATATATTATTTATACATCAAAATTCAATACTTTCACTCACAAGTTAAAATTTTTTTAATGGAAAAATTATAACTGTCACGTTCAAAGTCTAAATTTAGCATAACGTCTGAAAAATCTCGAAAAATAAAATTAATAATAAACTAAATAATATAATAATTATTATTATTATATCATTAAGCCGTTTCCCTTTCGGGGTAGGCGTGAATTGCTCGGTTGGATAGTAGTAATG